>JANZXV010000212.1:34811025-34826778 GCA_027576455.1 Erythroxylum roigii | reverse complement strand
CAAGTTTCAAATACTTAGGATCCATCATTCAGAGCGATGGTAATATTGATAACAATATAGTACATCGTATCAGATCTAGGTGAGTCAAATGGCGGAGTGCGTCGGGTGTTCTCTGTGATAAAAAGGTCCCTATCAGACTCAAAGGGAAGTTTTATAGAATGGTGATTCGGCCAACCATGTCATATGGGGCAGAGTGCTGGCCTACTAAGTGTAGACATATGCAATAGTTGTTGGTAGCAGAAATGCGAATGCTTAGGTAGATGTGTGATATTACCCAAAGAGATAGGGTGTAAAATAGGGTAGTGAGGGTCAGGCTACAGGTGGCTAGTATTAATGACAAGTTGCGAGAGAAAAGGCTTCGGTGGTTTGGGTATGTGAGCAGGATGCCTTGTGATGCTCCGTTTCGTTGCAGTGAGAGAATTACCCTTAATGAATATAAGAGGAGGAGAGGGAGGCCTTATAAGACCTGGAGGAAGGTGATTAAGAGAGATCTGTCAGAGTTAGCACTCACTGCCGCAGTGGCTCAAATTGGAACAGTCTGGCGTGATAGGATAAGGGTAAACGACATGCCATAGAGCCCTCGCGCTTTTTTTTGGGTAAGTCTATGGGGAGATTCCTACGCTGGACGAGTAACACCGTGGACTTGCTGTACTCTTAAGGCACTGATCAGGGAAGACACATAGCACAGATGGCAACGAGAAAAGATGGTCTTGGCAAGGCAAAAGGTAATAGCGAATTATGGCCACATCAGGTATATATATTTCAATGTATTACCAATCTTTACTAATGTATTCCTTATACCCTACATCTTTGTTATCATGTCACATATACATGTGGGCTACTGGAAATAGCCTCTCTACATTGTAGAGGTAAGGCTGCATACTATCAGGCCCCCCAGATCCTGCTTCAATACGAAAATTCGGGGTATAATAATGATGATGATGATGATAAGGAATCTCCTCTACCAATAAAACGAGGATAAGATCGGATGCTATAAGACCTATGATGTTTTCTAAATTTTAATCCAATTTTATCTAATAAAGCCGTATTAAATCCACTATAAGAATTTATAGAAAACATAGTATTATGAAACTTTTTAAGTGCTCTTCTATCAATCAAAGCTTCTTGACAGTATTTGCTATGTTGTTCAAATGTTTAGATATTTCTAATCATTATATACATTTATCTACTAGAATAGAACTACCTCAAATTCTTGTCGGCTCATTTTTAGTCAAATGTCTACCCTTTTACTTTTATGATACTGGTGGTACTGATATTCTTTTTGGAAATAAATTTCTTTAGTTATTCTCCAAAATTTTATTTGATACTTTTAAACACCAAGTCCATTTTTAAACTCCTTGTCTTCATTGGATAATAGTTAACCTTCTTAAGCCTATGATAGGTTTTAAAGTTTTATAATATTATGATAAGAAATAAGTCGATCTGCATAAACAAGAACCTACTCTGCTACCTATGTAAGCTACAAAATATTCAGCTCTATATTCTTTATAGGTAATTCCAATAGGAATATATATATATTAGTTGGGCTAGTCATTATCGAGGAATATATATGATATTATTATTATATGTTAATTGTATTCCATATCGAGTTGTCTTATATGGTTGAACTTGTACGTCATCAGTATTTGTTATACTATCAACAACTTCATCAAATAGAGCAGAAATAATTTTATTAAGAGCATTTATTGAATTTGAATGTAATCCATTTGATCCATATAAAAATTTTTGTAAAAAATAAGAACTCATGTAAACAAAATTTCAATTATGCAGAATAGATTTATAGTTTCAATCTTGAAGGGTCCAATATGCTTTCGAACCTGTATCTTTAATGCTTTGACTGTTACTTCACTGGATTATCGTCGAGTCTTTTAGCTGGCATCTCAGCCTCAACCTCAAGAGATAACTACTCTTGACGATACATTCAAGAAAGCTTAGCACAACCTGATTTATTTTCCTACCTTCAGGCGTAAACCAAAGAGAATAGGAAGAAGAGTAAAGGATTTTAAGATAGAAAAGTTAAAACTGTATGGGCAGAGAAGAAATCTCAGGAAATTCTGGATTTGTTAAATAGAGGGCGTTGATAGCACCAAAATCATACAAATCTCTTATTGTTTGAGGATTAGCTCTGTGCAGAAAATTCAGTTTAGGATACATTCATGAAAAAATCATAATTATTTTTAAACATAAAATATTTATAATAATAGTTATTATATTTAAAATAAAATACTTTTATCTTGATTTTTATAAAAAAAGAGTTATTGAATATTTTTAATAATTTTAAAAAATTCAAAACGTTATTCAAAAATTAGCAATGTACTGCACCAGTACTAAAACCACTATAAATTGTATTTATAATTATGTTTAGAACTCAATTTCTATATCAAATACTTATTAACTATCGTTCATCCTTTAAAATTATTTTTATATTTTATATTTTAATTTCATTTTCATTTTTCTAATTTATTTGTCCGCATCTATATGATATGAATATATAATAATTACATGTAAATTTAATTTAGGTATGATTAAAGAAACATTATAATTATTGAGAATCTACCCTTATTTTAAATTTTTTGGTTTCACTTTAAAATTTATTAGAAAACTATTTGACAGACCTTTTGTTATTTTAATTTTTTACTATTTTTATAAGAATTAATTTTTAGTTTTTTATAACCTAATTTTATCATTCACTAAATAAAAATATTCAATATCATTTATTAGTGAAAAGTTTGTTAATGTTAAGATCTTTAAAGAATTTTACAGGACTTAATAATATATTTATAAAGCCAAGAGTACATTTGTTTTTTTTTCACAATTTTACATAAATACATTTTGGTAAAATCAAGATATAGTATATAATGCATTTGTAAATTTGAGATAAAATTAAATACATATTAAATTAAAGTTAATTTATACATTAATTGTTAACTCTTTTTCACTTTATGAAGAAGTATGCCAAAATTAATAATACGGAAAGAAGATACAACAATTATTATATTTCTTTACTTTATATTTGTTGAAAAATAAATTATAAAAATCGATATACAGTATTATTATATTAAAAGATGCATTTATAGAATTAAGATGTAGTATGTGTCTTTCATATCTTTTAACCATTCTAAATAAATATATTTTAAAAACACTGAAGTAAACAGCTCTAATTTTACAATAAATAACTTGTAGAAGGTAATGAAGCAATTTGTTTGATTTCAAATGATGACTTATAATTAATAGATAATGATGCAATTTGTTTGATTTTACTGATGATTTATTAATTGATAGATGCATAAATATATACCTACTGTTATATTTCTAACATTTTATTTATCCAAATAGACATAGTTTTTAATTAAATCCTGCTATATAAAAGATTATTCATCAATAAATACATGTATTTGACAAATAATATAAAAAGTTAAATTAATTATAATTCTATTTATATCTTTAGATATTTATTAAGATTATATGTATATTTAATAATTCAATGTAACCTAATTTATAATACATTTATTATAACTATTATCTTACATGTAGGTATGAATGAAGCTTTAATTTACAAAATATTAAATATCTATCTAATAAAATTAACATAAAATATCTCCCAAGTCTGCTTAGGATCCAAGCGAAAAACTTGCTTCCTCTTTAACTGTATTATTGCACATGCTATAGGGCATGAATCACTTCTTTGTCTCGTTTCGTATTCTTTTTGCGTGTCCAATCTAAAGGATTAACTTACTTCTGCCATCCAAGTGGATTTTCGATCTGTGAAAAGAAATCCTGAACTTCATCTTCAAAGGTTCATGGAAAAAGCTCATAGTATAAAGCCTCGATAGGATGATTGATATGTGTGATTCAATTTGTAACATAGAAGCTACACACTTGCACAAACAAAGCATGTGGGCCTCTTTGTTTCTTTTTGTGGATACACGTTAGATAGCTTTAGCTTATAGCTCACAGATTATTAATTTGCAAAAGCTGACTTAAGTTTGTCTACTTGTACCAAAAGAGAAGAATTTCCCTCGCAAGCTTCCACAAGTACGGCAAACCTTTTCTCCATATTGCAGCTTTCAGGGTACAAACATTGTTGCTCCCCATCCAAGTGAGATGTTGATGGCTTGTTATACCCAACAAAATCCAACATCATTCCCTGTCCAGAGGAAATAGTTCAATCGAACCTCAGTATAGTGTGTATAGCTTTCTTTTTCTATCTTTATATACGAGCACACAGGCATATATAGCTAACATGGTGCACGACAGTTATCATGCAGAATGATTCTCTTTCTTCTCCACCAAACCAATCTTATGTATGTGATCTACCTGGGCAACATGCGTTTAAATCCCAGCTTTTCTAGACAGTGAATGAAACAAATTTAGGACCATAACGTTTGTATTCCAGAGTATTAGCAATGGCATGTTGTTACTTGTATAAATAAATAAAACGGTACGAAACACTTGTTGAAGTGGTAGCACACTAAACCACAGTTAATCAGCAACTGCAAGGCATATCACAGAGTAAATTACTTAAGACAGCTAAACAGGAATAATGGCTACCAAGTCTTGAAGAAAATTACACACCTCGTGTTTTTGCTTCTGGGAATAGTCTCGTAAAAGAGATCTCACAAGCTTATTTCGAAGAGACACCTTATCATTGGGATGGAACAAGAAAATGAAAGATGATAGGTGATGCAAAACCAGAGTAAAAGCCATTGTTCCTCGTCTTGCAGCTCTATCAAGAGCATCAGAAACCCATGACTTTACATAAGCTTCCAAAATACCTTCATTATCCTGCAATGAAGATCAGATCATTCTTAAAGGAAAAGATCCATCACACTTTAGAAATCCTCAAATAAGGCATTGAACCAATGCTTGAAAGTGACATATGACAATAATCTGGTCTCGATCAGTGCATGTGGCAAAAGGATGACATATAAACTCAAATTAGAGAAATAAGAATAGATCATTTTGAGCCAGTTCACCCGGTGGAACAGGTGCACGTCTCCCAATCAAGTTTACGTCTCCCAATCAAGTTTAACCAGGAATAATGATAAAAACAGTTTGGCTTTCAGCTACTTACAGAACCTGACTAATCAGAATGAATAAGTTCTTTTATTTCTATTTTCTGTTTCAAATTTCCTAGTTTTTGCTACTTACAACCCAAAGTATGAGCTTCATTCTTTTCACAACTTGAAGTGGAGAAAATTTGCTCTGCACTGCAGAACACACCTCCGCAATAATCTTTCATAAAAAGTTGATAGGGATAATACTAGTACCTCTATAGGTTCAAGATACCCTTCTGCCTCAGAAAAGCATTTCTCTAGTGGTGGCAGAATATCAAGCACACGAGCGTTACTTAGGGCATTCCAAGCAGCAAGTCTGACAGCAGTTTCAGTGGCACGGTTTACATAAAGAGCTACTTGACGTCCAAATACTAAATCCCCATAAGATACAGCAGCAAACTGCTCAACAAGAGTTTCAAGAAATGTAGCATAACTCTCATTAATCACTGATTGAAACCTCAGACTCTCCACATGAGATTTATTCCCAGTCCCATGCAATATATTTGGGCTTTTGAATCGCTCTTGTTCAAGTTGCTGACCATATAAGTCTTGCAAGGTTTCAAAGCTGTTCCTACTCTTGTCATCCTCAAGTACATCCATTCCAGGGAGCAATATCACAGATAAAGAATGCAATTTCCACACCAAATGCACATTGCAAACAGGAGATGGAGAATCGCAGGGTATGAAAGTGGACATGGTTTCGAGTCCAAGTAGGAAAAAAAGTCCACCTTTAGCAACTTCAAGCATATCACTGGGACCCCACATACCAGTGTTCCCGCTGTTAGAGATGGATGAGATTGGACTGAGAAACCAATGAACAGGAAGTGGCAGTCTCTGGTAAGCCCACTCTGCCGTCAAAGTAGAGCAGTAATGACCTCGACTTGTAATGCTTGATGCGTCCAAGCTCTCATGTATAGTGTCCAAAGATATACTACCCTTCTTAGAAGCCCTATTTGCATAGGAATTACCATCATCAACCGCTTTTGATTTTGTCTTCATGGACAGCCACCTGTTTTTGAAATGAGAAGCTAGTATCTTGCTGAAATGTAAGTAGTCCTCTTTCTTATATTCCCAATGAAATAGTTTCATCCTTTTGTTAAGTTGGAGAAAATGCCGTATACAGAAATCAAAAAACATAAAAACTGGAAGTTGAAGTAAAAGATCAAATGCATTCTCCACAGTGACTCTATCCCTAGGTCCAAGAGATAAGCATATTTCCAATACTGTGTTAATTTTGTCCACATCAATTTTGTCCACATCAGGCATCATCTCCTCTTGAAATTGTGATTCCCTGGTTGAAACTAAACCAAAAATTTTAAGCATATGACTCAGCAATCCTGCATCTGTCTGAGCTGATAAAACAGTCATGGACCAGAATCCTCCACCAGCGGCACCCCAACCAACTCCTAACCCCGGGGCTGGCCCTCCTCTACCAAAGGTCTCAATAGACTGCACCATTTTCCATTCTGATGCTACAGAATTCATGAAAACATTGAGAACAGATAGCCATTCAGACCTAGAACTATGCAATATGCCATCCAGAAGCACTTTTAGATCTCCTGAGGAATTGCCTCCTTGGGGTGGACCAGGGATCCCACCCCTCACTAATGAAACCACATAATCAACCTTGGTCACAAGTCGAAGCAGCTCATGCAGGCAGCATGCAGAAGCTAATGATGTTTCATATTGACCTTGCCGTCTCAAGTGACACAGTTCCTCCACAAAAGAACCACCTTCAGCAGAATGTTTTCCATGATCTACAAAGCTTAAAAACCCATTTCTGATCAATTCAAGTCCAATCTTAAGGACAAAATCTGACAGCCATGTTACGTGCTGGGCACTTCCTTGATGACTTATTGCATCCTCTGGGTTCACTGTTTCAAGGATGGCCAAAAGCATTCGGAAGACAGCTGAGTACACCCACAACAAGGAACTTACAAGAAAATCTTGAAAATTAAGGTCCCTAGGAAATTCATTTTTCCATTCAAAAACTTTAGAAATACCAACATCTTTCTTTGACGCAATCCACCTTACAGCTAAATCAACCATTGGCATAACATAACTCCAAGACCAGTTGTGTTGGAAATCACTGGGAAAATTACTGTTATCATCTTCTTGAGATTCTTGCATGTAGAAGTTAGGAAGTTTTGTAGCCAGTGCCTCCAAAACAAGATAGCACTCCTTTGAGATGGAAGCAAACTCACCAAGAACATTGTTTGCTTCAAGTTTCTCAAAAGTTGGTGGAGTCAGCCATAAGCACAAGGCAGGGAAGATATCAGGGAAGTATGATATGCAGCAACCATAATACATGCAGACCTTCCAAAAACGTAGTTGTTCAACCATCAAAGCTGATGAAAGTTTACAGTTTTCTTTCCCTAACCTTATCCAGTGGTCAAGGGGATAAGTGCCTTGATACAAATGCCTTGTCATTGCTTGAAAAGATCCATTCTTTATAAATTCAATGCATATTTTCTTATCAGTTTGGGCCAACACCTGTTCATGTCACCATAGATAATCAATGAAACTGTGAAGAGAACAAGAATTTAAAAAGTCAATAATCTATAGGAACAAGTATCATTGATGATTTCCCAAAAAGACTTGATAAAGTTTACCTTCAAAAGTCGTACAGATTTTATTTTCAAGGGATTGATATCATTGCAGTCTTCTGTAAATCGACGAACAATTGCAGGGAGCAACCCTTGGCACTTCATAATTGCATCAGTACAAGTTGGGGAATGCCTAGCTATTGCTATAAGAACAGAGATAATGCACTCTTCTAAAGATGTTGAAGATCCAGCCTGAAATTACAAAGTACGGCTTGTTCAAGATTAATACTCTTAAAAGCAGAAAGCACACAGGCCAACTTCTTTCAATTGTATCATACATAACACTAGTAAAATAGAAAACCAAATTACCATACATTGAAATGTCTTTTCACGAGGATAGCAGCTACAAGCATGAGTCAGTTCTTAACAAACCACTATATATTCTTAATTGCGGAAGATGAAAAGATTCCACATTTTAATACGGGAAAGTGAAAAAAAGCCGTTATTTCACACTTTCCATAATTTTCAGCACTTGCACTGGATATCGTTAAGCATCTCTTTCAGGCATATTAAGTACGGCAGGTATAAGACTGACATAGTGCTTACCTCCAATAAATACCGCAACCTTGGAAGGATACCCATTCTGACCAAACCTGCAGCAAAATCTTGACTAGCAACAACAACATCATCCTGAATTGTTGGACTTCTTTCTGTCTCATCAGCAATCACATCATCACTGAAAGTCAGGATATTAGATGGTTTTGCACTGTACTTCCAAAAACCACCATGGAGAAAACCTGCATCAATCCCAGGCTTGCTTCTAAATACAGGGGCAGTGAAGATATCCTTCTCGCAAGTCGTTATATTCTGGATACAATACAAGATATAACCACCAAGTCAAGGACAAGTAAGGTTAAGTCAAAAGCAAAAGTTAAAAGTCAGTTAGACAACTTTACCTCTAAGATTTCAAAGAAACTCTCATTAAAATTAAAGCTCAGAGCACACTGGATAACTTTTGCACAAGCTAAAACTACTGAATTGTGGTTATCATCAAGGCACATCCTAAAAATCAAAGAAACATTAATTATATTTACTTAGGAACTTGGAGACCAAAGAAACAAAAGATGAGCATCACATAGTAAACAGCTGATCAATTCATGGTTAAAATGAAACGACAATCAACAGTATGAGCATTAAGATACCTCAAGCATAAACCAAGATCAGGTTCAGGGCCAAGTGCAAAAGCCCATATAGCCTCCCAATCAACTGATTTGTCAATTTGAATAGCCTTTTGCATGGTACACCCAACTTGATTTTGGTGAATACCATGCATAGCCTTGTCAAGAACAGAAGCAAGTAAATGCAATGCAAGGGCTCTTTGTCCAGGAATCTGAAAGAAAAAATGAATTGAGCACATACTGTGGAGAAAACATATAGCAAATAGTAAAAACAGTTATTATCTTAGAGAAGCAGAAAAGAAAAAGTAATTTATTTAATTCAAAGTCAAAGGAAGGAGGTAAGAACTGTACTGACCACACTTCTAGTGAGATCTATAGCTTCTTTGATAGTGTAACCAGAAGCACCAGGGTCCCCCTCATTACGTAAAATATCACGTTCAGCAACACTTCCAATCTTAAGCCTATCGTCAATGGATAAATTACCTTCAACATGAAAAATAGTTACACTTTTTTATATTGACGCATATGGCTATTAAATGACACGATTCTTGTGGAAACAAGCACTAATTATCTGAACAGTGGGATGCAATTGAAATGTGTGCAAGAAAACCCAAGGCTTTCACTCAACTTTAGGGGAAATTTTGACAAAAGGACCAAAATGGTAGGAGATATTAGGAAAGAAGAAGGAAGGACTTCTATTCTACCTTGAAACGAAAAAAATTTGTTTCTGACCCAACCATTAGCAAATAAACACAAAATCACGCACATATAATTAGAGAGAAGAGAGAATGTGGAATTTTACAATGTCCAGCAAGTGTATCACAAATTCCTTGTGCTATCAACATTATCTCACACTGCACGTACATAAAAGTTCTTGTTTTGTGATTCAAGAGGAAACATAACCACTGAAATGAGCAATTTATTTTCTCCTCAAATTCACAAAAGATAAATCTGAATTAATTTTAGATATAAAATAATAAAGGTAAAAGGTTGCCGTAAAAGAAAGTAAAATGCAGGCTGCGAAGAACATGGAAACTAGTAACAAGAACAACAACAGTCTATTCTTACCCGGCTTAGATTCAGCTGCAATAATATTGCCCTCCAAAGAAAACCTTAATCCCCTAATAGCCTCAACTCTCTCAGTCCAATTATTCCACAAACTGTCCTTGCCTTGAACTGGAGACTGGACAGCTCTATTATCCAGTCCACTTTTCACATCATTTAATGTACCAGTCATTGTGCCAGAAGTATCACCATTAGGATGTAGAGAAACATTAGACTCTTTCTCAAAATTATTGACCCTAAGAATACTAGTCATTTCACCAGTGTTAATCCCATCTGACCTTGAAAGATTTTGCTGCTTTGATTTTTGTCGGCCTCGTTTTGTTAATAACTTCAGCAATGCAGGGTTCAACTTCTCAGCTATCTCAGCTTGTGCTTCTGCAATTTCTTCAGATGACATGCTCTGCAAACAGGCTCGGTTTTCAGCATCAATTTCACTTTCAAGAGACATAAATCGTTGTTCATTGCCAAAACCATTAAATATAGAGGCAGACGCCATATCAGAAGTTCTTTGTTCTTGTTTCTTTCGCATCTCCCACAATTCAGAATCCATTTTGTCCACTTCTTCAAGCACTTCTGAAGCAGCATCTCTTGAGATCTTCTTAGAGGACCACAATTTAGAATCCATTTTGTCCATTTCTTCAAGCACTTCCGAAGCATCAATGCTTGATATCTTCTTAGAGGACCACGCTTCACCTTCAAAGGGATGAGAGTTGATGTCTTCAGTAATCTCTAATAGCTGATGCGAGTTATCTATTTCCATGTCAACTGTTGACTTTTGAGATTGCACATCAATATCATTCGACACAACCTCCTTTTTTTCAGAGGGTGGTACAACAGAGCTTAATGTCGTTTTAAACTCCACTTCCATTGGAACCTGATTTGTTGGAGAACAATGATATTGTATGTCTTCCTTCTGTTTATTAATATCCTTAAGATGTAACCTATCTTCTTTCCCCTTACAAGTCTTCTCACTTGGAACTAACTCCTTCCATTTGCTTAGGTCCAAACCCTTTTTATGCTTCCTCGGAACTGGGTTTGCAAATACAGATATTTGGTCAAAGTTAGTAGGATCATCATATTCTACATTATCCCGATCATCCTCATTAGAAGCATCACCACCCATTCTATTGCTTATTGGATCCCAATGCTGCAAAAATCGAACCCAAAATCATGCAAGTAAGTTCATCAACACATACATTTTACTCTCCAATTACGTATAAAACCAGATGAAGTGTCATCAGTGGGTTCATATCACATCTGTTCTGCGTCAACTTCCCCGGTCTAAAGTAACTCTCTTTCATTTATTTTGCTAGCATTGAAACAGCTAACTTAAGGCTCAAACACAGAAAAAGAGAGATTCTGAATTTCATAGAGGGCCTGAAAGAAAGATGCAAGCTTGAGACTGAAACTAAGGCTTACCGGTCCATGTGATCGGTGGCGAGCAACAGGAAAAGGTATAACAGAGAGTTTAGGCGGTGGAGTAGGGTTTGAAGGTTTCTTTTGGAGGTCATCCGATATGCCCTTTTCAAGGATTCTACCAATCAGAAGTGAAGCATTGTCTGTGTACATTCCCACATGGTTTGCTGCAAAATCCCTCTGCCTTGAAGAGAGAGATTTAGAATTGTTTCTTTCAGGGCTGCCCATCTCCTTCTTCTTCGTCTTCTTCTCCTTAATATCCTGCTTTTCCATTCAATTTACTGCTAACCCGGTAAGAGACTTCGCAAGAGAAAAGCACACGTCCTCAAGTTGAACCGAAAGTTTTATCCTTTTCTTCTTCAACCTAATTTGAGCAATGAGATGGCAAGAATACAACAAGACATATGACAAAGGGATGGCTCAAAACGATGAATCAAAGCAATGCTAATTTTGAACTCAATACATTGGAAACTACTTGAGTTGATGGAATATATAACAAGACAAATGCAAGCGTGTCTTATTTGTCTTTGAAATTGAAATGATTAACTAATACAAATATAATTACCCCACATTTCTAAGGAAGGATCAATGATTCCATTTAGCGGAATTGCAAGAATTAAGAGGAAACAGAACATGTGTACATAAACATACAGCATATTAAGAACAAAATTAAAAGGCATGCAAGGATTCTACTGGATGCATACCCACCCACGGAAAAAAACAAAAAAGAAATTTTTAGGGGATAATGGAATGGAGCCTAATAAAGTTAACAAATGGAGGATGTTTTTCATTTTAAAAGGATAGGCTCCAATTTAGTCAATCTTGTTTCCAAATATTAAGATTAAACTAAGTGGAATTTTAGGTGTTTTAAATTTGAGCTAAGGGCTACTTTACCTCCACAAGTACTCGAGATTAAGAATAATTCACAGATATTTGAAAGTTAGCAATCTATTGCTTTATGAAACATGAACCCCAAATGGTACAACATCGTGCCTTATTGCCATATACTTAGAGTGTAGATACATGTGGAGCTCGTATACTAATCAGTTACAATACATGTTGCTATAAATGCAGTGGTTATAAGCCTTCTCAGTATGTGGAAGGCATCTTTTCTACAAAATCTAATGTCTTTAGTTTCGGTGTGTTAGTGCTGGAAATTGTGAGTGGCGGAGAAAAAACATGGAATTTTTGTTTTGAATTTCAAAACAAAATTAAGTCTTCAAAAATAAATTCAATATAACCCAAACTCTGAAGCATTTTCCCCCAGTCTTTAGCATTGTTTTTTAACACAATTAGCTTCAACTTGATCTTATTTTAGAGAAATATGGTCAAGATTTGAAAACATAAAGCCTCGACAGCAGTTATTAGATACCAATTCTTTTCTAAAACACGTTACTAAATACCAATTCGTGTCTGAGATGTTTATTAATTGCAAGTCCTATAATACAAACGTAATTGTTCAATTCTAATGGGGTATTTCGTCAAACACTTAACGTGCACACATGTTCAATTGTTCAATTCGTCAGTCAGAACACAACCAAAACTCCACAACCCTCTCCAAACAAGCATACGTGTTCAATTGTTCATGAATATGAATAATACGACAAAACCAAATTTGAGCAGGGAGAGAGTACCTTAATACGTTATAAGCTGGCCGGTGGTGCGCGGCGAAGGGGCAGGAGCAGTTGATGCAGCTGCCGACTGGTGGCGCGGCGACGAGGCGGCTGCTGGCCACTGGTATCGCGGTAGTGAGAGAGACAGAGACGGAGCGGTGAGGTGAGGTGAGGTGAGGTGACTGACGTGCGTGAAGTGAGAGTCTGAGACTGAGAGAGAGTTGAGACGTGCGGCTGGGTGACGGCGTCACAGAGTTGAAAACGAGGGACCGTGAAGGAAGGAAAAAATAATAATAAAGCAAAACGACGATTTGAAAGGGCGGGACGGTGAAGGAAGGAAAAAATAATAATAAAGCAAAACAATATCGTTTTGTTTCGTATAAAAATGACATCTATAAAATTAGCTGAATATGACAAGAGATTATGTGTAGTGAAATTCTGTATAAGGTTTGCTGAACCAATCACATTGTTTTAGTTATAAATCAGTTTACAAACCTCTAAATTTGGTGATTTTAGTTACATATGAAAACTAAGACATAAAATTAGAAATGTCTAGAGAGACTCTGACTTAATTTTGGCTTTATGACATTAGAAATTGGGATGGAAAATGATGACCTGATATTGCTCTTGTTTCTGAGCAGTGTCTGATATTTGGTCTATAACTCATGTGTTAGAAGTATGAATGGCTTGATCTTTGATGTTTTGGAAACTAGAGACACAGATGGACAAATGTCTAGAAGATTACGAAATCCAATTCTGACTTTTTCTGTACGAATATTAAGGAACAACTAGACTCTATCATGTGATTTATTTCTGGTATGATAGTTTGCCTATTTTAGACCACTTTGGGGTTTAGCTCAAATTGCACTATTTTGAGTTTGTTTTCGTTTCCAATTTTTTTCGAATCTTATCTGAACCTTGTTTAATGTCTATGAAACTTTTCAAACACTGAGAAATAAATGAAATAAGACTTACCACATGTGAATTGGGAGATTGAACATTGGAATATAAGATTGAGCATAATGCATTCCAAAATTTTTTTACATGTATATAAATGATTTGTATACATATTCATTACT
The DNA here is from genome assembly GCA_027576455.1 of Erythroxylum roigii. Classification (NCBI taxonomy): domain Eukaryota; kingdom Viridiplantae; phylum Streptophyta; class Magnoliopsida; order Malpighiales; family Erythroxylaceae; genus Erythroxylum; species Erythroxylum roigii. The sequence continues at coordinate 34,812,803 of JANZXV010000212.1, read as the reverse complement.
CATATATGTATAGGATGATTATACAAGTGTGGTTTTGATACCCTTATAATGGTAGTAAGCCAAGGATTGTATGTATGAACGCAAATATAGATTTTATACTTGAAATATATATCATATGATTTATTAATATATAAATTGTGAAATTTGCAAATGGTATAGTACTGTTACTTAACATGCTTCTAATCATATCCATAGAGTACGATTCTGCCTTTCAACTACACCATTTTGTTGCGGTGTACCAGGCATTGTGTATTGAGCACATATGCCTCGACTTGCAAGAAACTTTGCAAATAGAACTGGATATCGTCCACTTTCATCAAAATTTTCATAATATTCACCACCTCTATCAGACCTCACTATCTTTATTTTTCTATCTAACTGCCTTTCTATCTTATTAATGAACACCTCTCGGATGTCCACAGACTGAGGCTTCTCATATAGTAGATAAATATATCCATATCGTGAGAAGTCATTAATAAAGATAATGAAATATTTTCGTCGCTCAAAGAAGGAACGTCAAAAGGACCACAGATGTCAGTGTATATTAATTCTAGTAATGCGCTACTTTTTGTGATTGGATGCTTTGATATATGTTTGGTTTGCTTGCCTTTAATGCAATCCACACATATATCCCAGTCAACAAAATCCAATTGAGATAAGATGTCATTTTTAACTAACCTTTGTACCATTTCCTTGGATATATGACCTAATCTTTTATGCCATAAAAAAGCAGAACATTTATTTTGTGCACTACGTTTACTTGCTATAATATGGTCAACATAAAATGGAGATGCATCAAAATTAACATCAAGATTGAAACGATATAAACAATCAATTAAGGTACCATAATCATAGTAGTACTTATGTTTATATAATGAAAAAACACCGTTTCCAATCTTAAATTGAAATCCTACATCATCCAAATTTGCAATAGAAACTAAATTCCTAGCATATTAAAAAATATGAAGAAAATTTTCTAGATCTAAGTAACACACAATGTTCAAGATCAATCTGTATGTTCCAATGCCCTCTATTTGTGCCTTCATTTTGTTCCCCATATATAAGAACTTTTCAGTTCCGTTTATGGTCTAGATTGAAAGGAATCCCTATTTAACATGTGGCAGATGAGTAGTTTCACTAGAATCTAACCATCAGGTATTCTTCCGCACTTCAATAAGATTTGATTCAAAACATATTGAGACATAGTGTGTACCTTTCTTTTTTATCCAAGCCTCTCTTTTAGGACAATCTTTCTGAAAGTGACCAGGCTTCTTACAGAAGTGACACCTCTTATCTTTATTGATTCGGCCCTTATTAACTTTGCTGAGAGCTTTGTCCTTATCTTTGCCTTTCTGTCGTGGTTTATTCTTGCTGCTACTAGTGCCTTGATGAAACGTGAGATGAACGGAGTGTTCCTTTATTTTCTTTAATCTCTCTTCCTCCTAAACCAACATGGCCTTAATTTCTTAAAAGTTCCATTTTTCCTTAATGGTGTTATAATTGACCTGGAACTGGCCAAACTTTAGAGGAAGGGAGTTCATAATGAATTGTACTAGAAGGGACTCATTCACATCAATACCCATAGATTTCAACTTTGCAGCTAAGTTTGATAGATGAGTTACATGATCTTGAATGGTCTGTGACCAGTTAAACTTTTTGATCATCAGCTCACTCATTAAAGTCCCTACTATGGACTTGTTAGCTATATCAGATTGGGAGTATTCTTTAAGCTTTAACATGAACTCCTTTACATTTTCCGTTTAGGCATTGATGGCTTC
>JANZXV010000212.1:34688751-34701164 GCA_027576455.1 Erythroxylum roigii | reverse complement strand
CTGCTTTTGGTTTTTATTTCTTATAGTTTTAAAAAATTATGAAAACTATAAAAATTGGTTTTTATTTTCTGCTTTTGTTTTTATAATCTAATTTACTACTATCAATTAAATGTATGTTATTTAATTATTTAATTATAATAAAATTATGAATAATTTAATATTACTTAATAACTTATTTAATTTTTTAATTAAATTAAATAATTATCAATAAACATGACTAAATTTAAAATATATAGATTTTTAGAAAAAATTTATTCAATAATTAAAATATATGTTAAAATATTAATTACTAAATAAAAATTAATTTTGTAAATTATTTATTTTAATAAAATAAAATAAATTTGTTAATAATTTGTTAATAAATATTATAAAAGAGATTTAAATAAATTTATTTAACTAAAAAATTTATCTTTAAGTTTTATTTAATATATAATTATTAGAGATAAAAATATAAATATATTATTTAAAAAAAAAAAGGTGAAACGGACCTTCAAACAACGGACCATCGTGTTCGCGCATCAGTGCGTTTGTTTCTAATCTGAGGGACGAGAGTATTTGTCAGTGGGACCATTTCCAGTTTCCATTGGTTGGACGTCCATTCAAGGCTCATCTCCCTAGAGCCAACATCTCATTCCACTACCACAACAAGCCAAATCCACTTCACATCTCCATTTCTGCTCAAATCCCTTAACGCGTTTTCTTCATTAGCCAAGTAATTCAACGTTGAGTTGTCTTTAAGAGACGAACATTGAAAGGGAAGGCAAAGAATGGGTTTTTCTACAGTAATACCCTCGTCACCTGTTCTATTCATCCCAAAAAGAGGAAGAAATCTTACCCTCCCAAAGCTTCGATCGGCAATCCGCTGTTCTTCCTCTTCTCTATCAGTTTCAAGCCAATCCAGTTCGATCCAGTTCGATTTAAAAGGTTATTGGACGACCTTAATTGCAGAGATCAACCAGAAGCTGGACCAAGCAATTCCAGTTCAGTACCCAGAAAAGATTTATGAGGCCATGAGATACTCTGTGCTTGCAAGTGGTGCTAAAAGGGCACCACCTATTATGTGCGTCGCAGCTTGCGAGCTTTTTGGCGGTAGCCGCCTCGCCGTGTTCCCTACTGCATGTGCTCTTGAAATGGTTTGTCAATGACCTTTTCTTTTGTGTGTGTTTGTGCCTATGAAGTTAATTTGGAGCTCTTTGCCTGCTTGGTGATGGTATTAGTTATGGCGGCCTTTGTATTACCACTTTCTTTCTTTGAGTGAAGGAATGATTGTTGATTCTCCTGTTAGTGGGTAATGAAAAGTTGCTTTCTGTGTTAGATTCTTACGATTGCCAGTATCATTGGGAAGTATGCGATGGTAATCGGACTTGGTTCTTTTAATAACATTAAATTATGTGCATGATGTTAATTGTTACTATATTATTCTAACACATTGATTAAAAAAGTTAAAAGATTTGAATGAGAAAGAATACAGCTAATGAAGCTCTTGGAAGAATCTTCCCAGTTCTCAGAGTGGTGTTGTTTCTATAAGGGGCCTGCTGTATTAAAGAAGATTCCTTTTATTGGCTTGCAACTGGAAGCTTTTAGCCGTTAGAATTAAGATTTTCTTTTTGATGGAATTTGTTGGTTTCTTTAACATTAAATGCCGAACACGATCGTAAAAGGAAGAATGGTTAGTTATCATTCTTAAATTACTCGAATTGCCTTCATCTCTCCCACAAAGTGACCCTTAACATGTTCTATAGTTTTTGCGTTTCTTTCTTTTTGGCTCCAGATTAATTGAACATAGTATTAATGTAGCTCACCAGTTTAACTCATGGATCCTTGATTTAAGCAGGTGCATGCAGCTTCACTGATCCATGATGATCTTCCCTGCATGGATAATGATCCATTTCGCCGAGGCCAGCCTTCAAACCACACAACCTTTGGTGTTGACATGGCCATCCTTGCAGGAGATGCGCTATTCCCTCTTGGCTTCCGCCATATCGTGTATCACACCCCATCAGAACTTGTTCCAGAATCACGCATTCTTCGAGTGATTGCAGAAATTGCTCGTAGTGTGGGATCCACAGGCATGGCTGCTGGGCAGTTTGTTGACCTTGAGGGTGGCCCTAATTCTGTTGATTTTGTGCAAGAGAAGAAATTTGGTGTAATGGCCGAGTGCTCAGCAGTATGCGGAGGATTAATTGCTGGTGCTGACGATGATGAAATACAGAGATTGAGGAGATATGGAAGAGCTGTTGGGGTACTGTACCAAGTAGTTGATGATGTGTTGGATGCAAAAGTGCAGAAGAGTGAAGAGAAAGAAGAAGAGAAGAAAAAGCAAGGGAAGAGTTATGTTGCTTTATATGGAGTTGAGAAAGCCATAGAGGTGGCAGAGGAGTTGAGAGCGAAGGCAAAAAAAGAATTGGATGGCTTTGAGAAATATGATGAAAGCGTATTGCCATTGTATAGCTTTGTCGATTATGCCGTTGATAGAGGCTTTAACGTTGGTGTATCAAGCTCATGAGGACCTGCTTGGGACATGTTAAATATAAATATAGTTTTTAATTTGAGTGGGTGTAAGAAGGAAGGCAAACGGTCTACACCTGAAGCTTTTGATAGTTTTGAGAACGGGCAAGTGTGAGCTCTCTTGATAGTATATTAGCTTCTGAGGATCATTCATTTTGCCATCTCTTGATAGTATATTAGCTTCTGAGGATCATTCATTTTGCCATTCAAGTTATTTTGAGTAGCATAATGATTTTCCCCGGTAGAGGAGGTATTGATGAGGTAACTGTATCCTTAAAGTAATATTTATATGTAGTTCTGTTAATTTGTTTATTGTCAGTTGAAATGTTCAATGGAGAAGCAATACATGTTCCTATAACAGCGTCATTCGAGTCAGATGTACTGAAGAACCAAACTCATTGCTTCTTGGAGGTGTTGTTAACAATATGAAGCACAAAACCATGAAAGAAAGACAATGTGTAACAGCGTACCTTATAAACCATTCTAGTCGTGGACTTGACGGCCCTTAAACCATTGGAGTTCATATATACATAGGTTTTCGTTTTCTGGGAAAACATTAACAGGAAACTATGATCATCAGATGGTACGACACTATTTACTTTTAAAAAATAGAAAGAAGCTACGGAGCATATGCCTCCTGCTTTATTTGCAAATTACTTCACAAAACTAACTCGTAAAATGGAAAGACCAATAACCAACAGGAAGACCAAAGAATTAGAATTTATAGAAAGAGGAACCCTTTTCTCAGGTTTATCTAAGGGATATGGACCCCACATCACATTGCTTCACAAAATAGTAAGCAGGTTCCGCACGTTCACGAAACCGTCCAAATTGATTGACAACAGTTTTTCCACTGCTATAGCAATCGAGCAGATCGATCATCCAGTCACACCCATCGAAACAAGAGGTAGAGAAAGCTGAGGTTGAAAAGAAATGGAAAACCGTGAAGAGAGTTTGGATCAACTTCCGGCGACCCTTCTGGCGACTGTGATGACAAAACTGGATATGGCTTCCATATTCTCGTTGGCTTCCACTTGCAGGACCTTTAGGGGCTGTGCTTCTCATATCCTAACTTTCCTCCCCAACTTTGAGCTCCACGTGAGTTTTGCCTTGTCATTGTTCAATTCATTTTTGGGCCATTTGGTTTGTGGGTGTGATTGTGCATATTCACGCCTTGGTTCTGCTATTATCCTTGTGAAATTCGAGAACCCAGATAGAAAAACATTATCTTTTGGTTAGCTATTGATAAAAGCGTAAGCTTTGTTGTTTTGTTCTTGCTTTGCATGTAACATAATTGAAGAAAATGGCTCTCTTTTCTGGTTCTAGTTCCTCCATTTCTTTTCCGATCTTACTCGATTCTCAAAACTTAATGTATGATAAAAACGGCCTGCTTTTTGAATAATGAGGATTGATGAAGGAAAGAAGTTTCCAATCTCCATTTGTCTTTTGTCAGCCAATTATGACAAACAGTCAAGGATCTGCTATCTAAGTATTGAAAAGTAAACCAGAAGGCATTTGTTTTTGTAGGTTGATAACCATCAAATGGAATCTTTTTCTCTTTCTCTTTTCCTTAAGTTCTTTATTATGATCATACTATGTAGGATATTGCCCCAACAATAAATTTGTTAAGGCCTCTATTACCGTCAAATCCATTCCTCAGAAGCTTGAAGGTTGATTGTGGTCGGCTTGATGATTCAGCCATCAATCTTTTAGTTCACCCTTCTTTGCAAGAGTTATCCTTGTATAATTGTGTGGATTTTAGCGGGAAGTTGCTCTCTGAGATTGGAGCGAACTGTGCAGATCTAAGGTAAATTTTTGACCACATTCAATAGCTACTGTAAGTTTGGACGTTTTCCTTGCTAATAGAACTACTTGAGATGTATGGAATCGTGACACACGAAAATCAGGATGTTCAGAAGATATGATGTGTAATCTTTACCTCTATCTGTTTGAATGTTGCTCTTGGCTTTGGACATCAATTAATCCTTTCCATTCAGGCATCTCTACTTGGATTCTATAGCTGAAAAGAGAGGGCGGGCTATTCATATATCAGATCTGGAGGAGTTGCTTAGTGGTTGCACACAGTTAGAAGTAAGGATAAGTTTTGAATAGATAGTTCTGGAATCATTCAGGAAGTTGTTTGTTAAGATTAATAGTAATTTATTTCATCTTTCAATCCAACTTGGAGTTAAATGACAATATCAGTGCTTTCAAAATTGGTTTAGTCTTCCTATAAGAAAAAAATATTTAAGTTTCCTTACGCAAGGGGATTTGAGTTCTGACTTTTTTGCTATATTATGTAAATTAGAACATATTGGAAACAACTTTCACCGATAGGTTTGGCAAGTTCTGATGGCATGATTCATGTTTAATAAGGAGCTCTTGTTAGTATATGTGTGAATCTGATTGCTTATTTCAAAGGACTGATAGTGTGAAATATACTGCACTATTCATTAACAAAAATCATACTATAATGCTTATTCTGCTAAGATGACTGAAAATGATAATTAATGATAGACCACAAAAATGATACTATAATGCTTATTCTTCTAAGATGACTGAAAATGACAATTAATGATAGACCATCTTATAATGAATGCTATTTGTCATTCCATGTATTGCATTTTATTTGTTATGCATATGTTATATTTATATTTTTCTTCGATTATCTGACTTTATTTCCTTTATACATATAGCATGATACTTCTTTTCCCCCCTGGCTGGGGGCCTTATCTTCTTGCATCACTTTTACAATCTTAATCTTACTCTCCTTTTGTTTGGGCAGGAATTGGTCCTGATGTTTGATGTTTCATTATTTCTTCGACACAATTTTGCTTGGGTTTGGGCTTTGGCTTCAGAAAAGCTTACTTCTCTTGAGATTGGCTATGTTTCTTCAGTAATGGTTACCGAACTGCTTAGTCCAAGTGTGGGATCCCATCAACCGTCAAACCATCTTCGACCATTTGTTTTACCTAGCATTCGCAAATTGTGCCTTTCAGTGGATTATATTACTGATACAATGGTTGGTGCAATATCTAAAGGTCTTACAAACCTAATACATTTGGATCTTCGAGATGCTCCTCTCATAGAGCCAACAATTACATATGACCTCACCAATGCTGGTCTTCAACAGATTAATCAGCATGGGAAACTGAAGCACTTATCTTTGGTTCGGAGCCAGGAATTCGTCATTACATATTTCAGACGGGTTAATGACCTTGGGTTGCTATTGATTGCTGATAAGTGTGCAAACATGGAAAGCATATACCTCGGTGGCTTCTGTCGAGTTACAGATAGTGGTTTTAAAACAATCTTGCACTCTTGTTCTAGCCTATTCAAACTTAGGGTGTCACATGGGACACATTTAACTGATTTGGTTTTTCATGACATCAGTGCAACTTCCCTTTCATTGACCCACGTTACTTTGAGGTGGTGTAATCTTTTGACAAACCATGCAATAGAGAATTTGGTATTGAACTTAGGCCTCAAGGTTCTTGACTTGAGAGATTGCAAGAGCCTTGGGGATGAAGCACTTAGAGCTATTGGCTCTCTTACTGAATTGAAGAGTCTTCTACTGGATGGTTCCAATATAAGTGACTCGGGATTGTCATATCTACGGGGAAGAGTTATAAACTCTTTATCTTCATTATCTGTAAGAGGGTGCAAGCGACTTACTGACAAGTGCATCTCTGCACTTTTTCAAGGCTCTTCTAAATTTGTGTTGCAGGAACTGGACCTGTCGAATCTTCCTTACCTTTCAGATAATGGAGTCCTAGCACTTGCAAAATGTCGAATTGCCCTTACTGAACTCCGAATGCGACACTGTCCACTAATAGGTGATACTTCTGTTATGGCATTAGCATCGAATCAGGTAGATGAGGAAAACAGATACGGTAGTCGCTTGCATTTGTTGGATCTTTACAACTGTGGTGGAATTACTCACCTTGCATTCTGGTGGCTGAAAAAGCCATACTTTCCAAGATTGAGGTGGCTGGGAGTGACAGGAAGTTTAAATAGGGATCTTGTAGATGCCTTGGCTAGGAATAGACCGTACTTGCACGTTGCATGCCATGCAGAAGAGCTAGGCACCAACCAATGGAATTACTCAGACAGTTTGTTCATGCATGACTATGATGAGATGGATGAACTTGAGCAGTGGCTTTTGGAAGAAGAGGGTGTGAATATTGATGACGAAGACGACATTATGAATGTGGAAAATCATGCGGAGATGTTTTGGTGATTTATTAGAAACATACGGCATATATGTACTTGCTGATATGAACTTTTCGTACATTTGTCATGTACTTGTATTGTATCATTAGTTGCTTGTGAACTTAAATTAGAAAATGAAGATATTTCCTTTCTATTGTAATATAAAGGACTGTAGCATGAGATTTCTTTCAACGAGCACAGCTTTGTATAAAGGAAGAATTGAAGATAGTAATTTCATTTCCTAGCTTCCTTTCATTTTCTTTTCCAAGCTCAACCCCTTTTCCTCTTTATGTGCTTTGAAAAATGGAAGTCTACTTGGGTGGGGGAAGTTTGATGAAAAAGGAAGTTTTAAATCTAAATATATGTTCTTTTAGCTAATTAAGGACAGTTAGCCAAGAATCTGTTACTAATGATTGGAAAGTAACACATGAGCATTGTATCTGTATTCAAGTTCATATTGGTAGAAGTCGGGACTCTTTCTCTTCAAGTTCTTTATTTTCACGAAAACCAAACACGGGCCGAAACAGTACCATTCACCGACTAGCCCATTGCTTGATGATCCAAAATTTATATCCATTAGCCCTAGATTCTGCTCCAACTTGTATTGACAATGATATTACAGTACTGGCGGATTCCATTAATCTTTTTGAGCAATTAAAACACCAGAAAGTGAAACACGTCTGTCTTTTGCTGTACAGAAGTCTTTGGAATGATAATACTGAAGATTCCTCTCCTCTCGTTCTCAAGACAATCACTAAAACCCCATTATCTTCCATGCGATCATGTCACCCAAAACTTGGAGCTAAAGTGGATAAGATTCCAGTAGCTTTTGGGAGAAGCCTTGGACCTTAGTAAACAATCTGCTAGAATTGAACATGTCAGCAAAAGCATATAGTGATAGAATAGCAAACAAGTGACGCTTTCTTTACGTTACAGGCTCCGGGATTTCTGTTTCTTAAAGGTAAGCTTGTATTTCGAGTTTTTTTTTATTATCAAAATATAAATCTGTTTTAAAATATCTAAAACAAATTTTAACATTTTTAAATAATATAAATTTATCATTTCGCCATAAAAGTCATATATTTTAATTAAATTTGAATTAAACGTCACATGAAAATCACGAATTATAATAAATATTATATTTTAATTAAATTATAAAATGTTTTCTTAATTTAATTATGTATAATAAATTTAATCTAATTTTCTTTTAAAATGTCAATCAATCGAGGTTTTCTCTCGTTTTGTTGGGATTTTTTCTTTGTTAGGGTCTTCCTAGTATCTTTGGCTGCACACTTCGTTGATGGCTATAGACGTTGGGGCTGCAATTGCCGGCTTATCTCTCACGGATGGGGAGGATGAAGACTGGGAGTTTTCGGCTCCGGCCGATGGGCCTGGTGTTAGTTCTGATCTCTGTTTGGTCGACATGCTTCTTACGGTTTCTCGCGTTCATTTTCCGGCCTTGCGTGATCTGTTTGCTGATCTTTGGCAACCACAGGCTGGTATCGCTATTACTGATTTGGGGGCTCGTCGTTATCTGTTTCGGTTCTTCCATAAAGTAGATGTCAATAATGTTATGAAATGTTGCCCATGGAATTTCAATCGACATTTGCTTGTGCTGCATCGTTTGAAGGAGGGGGAGCTGCCGTTGGAGGTTCCCTTGATATACACTGAGATTTGGGTGCAAGTTCATGGTCTTCAATCAGGGTTGATGAGCGAATCTCTCGCTCGTCATTTTGGCAATTTCATAGGCCGGTTTGTTGAGTACGATACGCCCCTCTTAGGTATGAGTCATCGGTCGTCTATGCATATCCGTGTGCGTATCGACGTCCGAGTTCCTCTGAAACGATGCAAGAAACTCAAAATTTCAGACACTTGCTCTTTCTTCACTCGTTTTCATTATGAAAAACTTCCTCTATTCTGTTTTATTTGTGGCTTACTTGGTCATGGAGAGAGTTTTTGTCCTTAACGTCTTCGTAATCCCGACATTCAGCCACCTTTTGGCTGGGATAACTCTATTTGAGCAATCACTGGTTGTCAGCGACCACCACCGAGTTGCTGGTTGTGCGATGACGAAGGTACTCCCCTTGCAGGTGGTATTTTGCCGACTCCTGGGCTTTCTTTGGCGGATGGTTCTGATATGGATGTGGGTTACAGTGAAGACCTTCCGTTAACTACTGATGACGGGTTAAAACGATGACGTACAACTCCTGGAGTTTCAAATATTGTTGATTCGAAAGGAGCGTCTGGACCTCATATCCAGTCTTCTAGTATATTGGCGGGCGCCAAGGAGCGACCCGACCAGTCATCATGAAAATACTAAGTTGGAACTGTCAAGGTCTCGGCAACTCCTTGGCAGTTCAAGCTCTAGACAATCTTATTCGTCAACATAAGCCGAACATTGTGTTTTTGATGGAAACGTTAGTTGATGCTGTTCGTATTAAGGAATTGCGGTCTAGTTTACACTTTGCTAAAGCTTTCGGTGTTAATCGCGTGGGTCGTAGTGGTGGATTAGGAATTTTTTTTTAAGATCAGAATGTTGCGGATGTTGTCAATAGCTCCCAAAACTTTGTTGATATTCAAGTCTGAATGACTGATGGTTTCGAGTGGTACTTAACTTGTTTCTATGGGTTTCCAGAACGGCATCGTCGTCATGCTTCTTGGGACTTGCTCAAATCTTTAAATCACGGTTTGGATGTTTCGTGGTTAGTCATCGGCGATTTTAACGACTTAGCATGTTCTACGGAGAAATTAGGTGGTGCAAGTCCTCATCTGAATTATTTGCTAGATGGTTTCCGAACTACGTTGCAAGAATGTGATCTCCAGAAGGTTGAATGGCTTGGTTACTCGTATACATGGGATAGAAGTAGAGGTACACCTGCTTGGGTTCGTGAACAACTCGATCGAGCCGTGGCGAACACTGTATGGTTAGAGCATTTTGATCGAACGATTATTAAAACTATCGTTGCTCCCATTTCGGATCACTCGCCCATTGTTTTAAGTACAGATGCAGCAATTCTCTAGTGGCATCGGAAGAAATTTCGATTCGAGAACAAATGGCTTAAGCAGGCAGACTTGTTTGCTATCGTGGAAGCTACCTGGTGTAATTCTGACGGGGATAATATGATTAAAAAGCAGAAATTGTGTGATGATTTAGAGAAGTGGGGACGTGCGCTTGATTGCGCTTTGAAGGCTGAGAAGACGAGGATCAAGCAGCAGTTAGAACTAGCACGCGGTACAAATAGTATCGAGTACAACGTTTTACATTCCGAATTGAATCAATTGCTTGATTTGGAGCGTATCAAATGGAAGCAACGTGCTAAGGAAATTTGGCTACAGGAAGGTGATATGAACTCCAGGTTTTTTCATTTATCTGCCTCTGCTCGCAAACGTCGCAATACAATATGTGAACTTCAGGACAGTAATGGTACATTGGTCCGTGATAAGGCTGGTTTGCAAGGAGTAATCCGTGACTATTTTGCGGTACTATATGCTGCTGATGTTGTTGATTACACAACTGTAACAGGGCTTATTGAGTCTTGGGTTTCAGCTGCCGACAATGCTGCTCTTCTTGCCCCGTTTACTCACGAAGAATTTCGAAGGGTGGTCTTTTCCATGCACCCGGATAAAGCACCGAGACCGGATGGTCTTAATCTAGCTTTTTTTCAGAAGTTTTGGCCTCTCATTGGTTCTGATATAGTGGCAGCAAGTATTTCGTGGCTGACTTTGGGTCACTTTCCTGCATCCCTTATAGATAAGATTATCGTTCTCATCCCGAAAATTGACAATCCAGCTACTATCAAGGATTTATGCCCTATTTCTCTTTGCAACGTTTTATATAAAATTGTGGCTAAGGTACTTGCTAATTGCTTGAAACTTCTTCTACCTCGAGTTGTGTCTGAGCATCAATCTGGTTTTATAAAAGGTCGTTTAATTACTGACAGTATCCTGGTAGCCTTCGAATTGTTACATTACATGAAGAATCGTACAGGCAGAGCAGGAGGCGATGTTGCTTTCAACATCGATATCAGTAAGGCATATGATAGGATCGATTGGGGTTGTCTTGAGCACGTAATGATTACTTTGGGGTTCGATAGTCAATGGATTCGTATGATTATAATGTGTGTTCGGGGAGTGTCTTACTCTGTCTCTGTTAACGGGGACGAGATTGGCCCTATAATTCCTTCTAGGGGCCTTCGGCAGGGTGATCCATTGTCCCAATACCTATATGTGTTGTGTGCGGAGGGGTTAACAGCTTTGTTACTTGATGCTGAACGTCGTCGTGCTATTTCGGGGATTTCTATTTGTCGTGGTAGTCCCTCCATCACACATTTATTATTTGCCGATGATTCTTTCCTGTTTTTCAAAGCTACGGAGAGTCAATGCTATGAGATTCGAAATATTCTTAGCCTCTATGAACATGCTTCTGGTCAAGCTGTTAACTTACTCAAATCTGGTATACTTTATAGTTCGAATGTTTTCGAAGTGCAGAAAGTGTTTCTTTCCAATATCTTGGAGGTGTTCAACCCGCTTGCTCATAGTCGTTATCTTGGTTTACCATCTATGGTTGGCAGTAATAAGAAGGCCATTTTTTCTTTTCTGCGAGATAAATTATGGACACGAATTCAGTGTTGGAAGAACAAGTTTCTCTCTCGGGTAGGTAAGGAAATTTTGCTTAAGGTTGTTGCTCAAACCATTCCCGCTTATTGTATGAGTGTATTCTTGCTTCCAATTTCGGTATGCGACGAGCTTCAACGGATGATGAATTCGTTTAGGTAGGGTACGAAGGAGGATGGGTCTCATAAAATCCATTGGCTTTGATGGGATCGCATGTGTGAGAAAAAGATTGATGGTGGCCTTGGGTTTCGGAATCTGCGTTGTTTTAATTTGGCAATGCTAGCAAAACAAGGTTGGAGGCTTGTGTATCCTTCTAATTCTTTGGTCCATCGGTTGTTTCGTGCTCGGTACTTTCCACGTTCTGATTTTCTTACGGCTCCTCTAGGGTCGAATCCTAGTTTCACGTGGCGTGGCATCCATCAAGCTTCTTCTATACTCAAAGCCGGCCTCCGCTGGCGCGTAGGCAATGGTTCAGACATTAGGGTGTGGCAAGATCCTTGGTTGCCTCGGGATTATAGCTTCCAAGTTAGCACCGCTTCGGCTTCTATAAATTTTGCATTATGCGTTTCAGACTTGCTATCTTCTACTGGTGCTCATTGGGATATGGATAAGGTTTCTCAATTGTTTAATACAGCTGATGCTCAGGTCGTTTTGTCAATTCCTTTATCTTCGTCTGTTCGTGATCGGCTCATATGGCACTTCGATAAGCGTGGTATGTATACGGTAAAATTTGGTTATTTTGTCGCTTCACATCTGAATCGTCCACCAGCAATTGTGCCTTCGGTTCCTTCGAAAGACTTATGGCGTTTAAATACACCCCCAAAGGTCCGCGAATTTTTATGGTGTGTCCTTCGTAACCTTCTGCCGACTAGGATGAGATTGCATCAACGAGGTTTTGCTGTCCACTCGGTTTGCGGTTGTGGTTCTAGTGAAGAGGATGTGACTCATGCTTTGCTTGGTTGTGGTGTGCCTCAGTCGGTTTGGCATCTTTGGGGTAAGGTTGGTGGTGATGCTGTCGCCTGCAACCAAATATAAAAGAAATCACTTCCATTAAAACAAATTAATGTAGTAGCGGTAAG
>JANZXV010000212.1:34660077-34688651 GCA_027576455.1 Erythroxylum roigii | reverse complement strand
AATATCTTGGAGGTGTTCAACCCGCTTGCTCATAGTCGTTATCTTGGTTTACCATCTATGGTTGGCAGTAATAAGAAAGCCATTTTTTCTTTTTTGCGAGATAAATTATGGACACGAATTCAGTGTTGGAAGAACAAGTTTCTCTCTCGTGCAGGTAAGGAAATTTTGCTTAAGGCTGTTGCTCAAGCCATTCCCGCTTATTGTATGAGTGTATTCTTGCTTACAATTTCGGTATGCGACGAGCTTCAACGGATGATGAATTCGTTTTGGTGGGGTACAAAGGAGGATGGGTCTCATAAAATCCATTGGCTTCGATGGGATCGCATGTGTGAGAAAAAGATTGATGGTGGCCTTGAGTTTCGGAATCTGCGTTGTTTTAATTTGGCAATGCTAGCAAAACAAGGTTGGAGGCTTATGTATCCTTCTAATTCTTTAGTCTATCGGTTGTTTCGTGCTTGGTACTTCCCACGTTCTAATTTTCTTACAGCTCCTCTAGGGTCGAATCCTAGTTTCACGTGGCGTGGCATCCATCAAGCTTCTTCGATACTCAAAGTCGGCCTCCGCTGGCGCGTAGGCAATGGTTCAGACATTAGGGTGTGGCAAGATCCTTGGTTGCCTCGGGATTATAGCTTCTAAGTTAGCACCGCTTCGGCTTCTATAAATTCTGCACTACGTGTTTCAAACTTGGTATCTTCTACTGGTGCTCATTGGGATATGGATAAGGTTTCTCAATTGTTTAACACAGATGATGCTCAGGTCGTTTTGTCAATTCCTTTATCTCCGTCTCTTCGTGATCGACTCATATGGCACTTCGATAAGCACAGTATGTATACGGTAAAATCCGGTTATTTTGTCACTTCACATCTAAATCGTCCACCAGAAATTGTGCCTTCGGTTCATTGGAAAGACTTATGGCGTTTAAATATACCCCCAAAGGTCCGCGAATTTTTATGGCGTGTCCTTCGTAACCTTCTGCCGACTAGGACAAAATTGCATCAACGAGGTGTTGTTGTCCACTCGGTTTGTAGTTGTGGTTCTAGTGCAGAGGATGTGACTCATGCTTTGCTTGGTTGTGGTGTGCCTCAGTCGGTTTGGCATCTTTGGGGTAAGGTTGGCGCTTCGGTCTTGCTCTCATTTATGGATTGTTTAAATGCTGTGTGGCAGCGTAACAATCGAGTGTTGCTTGAAGAGTTTGCTATGCTTTGTTGGCGCATTTGGTGGGCCCGAAATGAGGTTCTTTGGAATAATCATAGTATCCCACCTGATGTTATTATGCAGCAGGCTTTGGACCATCTGCGCGAATGGCAATCTGCACAGCTTCAGCGTAGACTGTCGTATACACCAGCTGTTGTTCCTGTCTCTGGCACGTCTGCACCTGCTGACACAGGTTGGTGTTACTATACAGACGCAGCCATCTTCGAAGACAATCGTTGTCTAGGTACTGGCTCTGCGTCGTTCTTTAGCAGTGGCTCTTTTGTGCATGCTTTCACCACTTACATACCTGGTTTCTTTTCGTCTCGTGTTGCTGAGGAAGTTGCTTTGAGGACTACCCTTGATCAGGTTGTAGCTCGCTGTCCGGGTGCCGGTACTGTGTTTACGGATGTGCAAGGTGTAGTTCTTTCTATACGCAATTCGGTTCATGATTGGTCCGAATATGGTTCGATAATTCATGAATGTCAGGCTCTTCTGTTACAACGACCTGATATTAAGGTGGAGTGGGTATGTCGCATTAACAACATCTTAGCTCATAGATTAGCTCGTTCTTCTATTTCTTTTCCTAGTTTTATGTTTTGGGATTCTATTCCGGATTATATTCGTGCTTTAGTTTAATCAAGTTTTGTTTTACCCCTAAAAAAAATTAATCTAATTTAAATAATTCATCTTAAATTAAAATACTAATTACTAAGAAATTCACAATTTGAGGCATATTCACTCTTTTTTTGTGTTGCTTTAAATTTTGTATCTGTTGCTTATGACCATTGCTCCCCTGAGCATTGTATGAATTAATTTGTTGTGAGAGGGGATAAATCTTGGGTTTGTTAAAGACTAGAACAATTAGCTGGTATTTTTGTTTTTCTGAAACCTGATTACACTTAAGGACTTTGGTTGTAAAAATTAATTCTTTTTCGTTCTGATTGCAGCTAGAGCTGAGAAGGATGATGATAGCATCTGAGTTGTTATCTCAAGTTGATGTACATGATATAATTAGAGCTGACTACAGCTTGTAGGAAAAAGTAAGCCTCAGTCTTAGCTAATGGTGGTGTTGTTGTTGCCGCCAGCAGCTCAGTACCCTATGGAGAGGTTAAGGAGGAAGAAGAGTCTAATGATGTATTACTTTTGTTTATTCACGCTCATTCCACTACCCACTTCTCGTCTCTATTCTTGTTTAAATTCCATTTTGCATTTTCTTCAGTAGCTAAGTGAGTCAACTTAAAGAAGTTGTCATTGTCCGACAAGAGTAGTGCCCTTGAGGATTAGCTTTGAAACAACTAAAAAAGTTGTTCCTTTCTGAACATCTCTAGACCCTGCAAAATAGAAAGTTTTGTATACTGATTACGTTGACCTTTTAGTATTGGAAGAAAAGGCAAAATTAGTTTTTTTTTTTCTACAAATCACTTGTTCTATTTGATCAACAATTTGTTGTTCTTCTTTATTAGTTTCAAACTGATCCACTTACACTCAGTTCGATTTAAAAAGGTTATTGTAGAGATCAACCAAAAAGTTAGACCAAGCAATTTCAATTCAATTCCTCAAGAAAATTTATGAACTCCTACTAAAAAGTGAGTATAATGGAAAACTCAAATTGGAAGTTTCTTAGAATTAGGATTTTCTTGATTAAAATTATTTTGTTTAGGTATAAGATAGATTAATTAAATTAAATTATTAATTTTCCATTTCCACTTGGAATTAATTAAGATAAATGTTGTATGGCATGCTCATTATCAATGGACAATAACACAATGCATGCATGTGAGACCAATACTTTACCATTTCTGATTATTTAGAAGTTATCTCAATCCTAAAAATTAGTGGTTTGTTGGTTTTACCAAGAAGTATAAAGGACCAAAAAGTTCCTAACTTTTTTTTAAAAAAAAAAGTTCCCCAACTTTGGTCTATCTATGAATGAATAAACATAGGAACAAGATTTTGGACATCAAGATGATAATCATACTGAAATTTATTTTCTAGGAACTAAGAACTCAACTTTAGGCATGAGGGTAATGCTTGGTTTTTGTAGTCATCTAATATATATTGTTTTACCATGTACGTGATTAAATGCATCTGCAATGTTTGAGATGAAATAAGCACAGAACATGACTGATTGGTTGTGCTTCGTCTAGTCAATTTACCTTCCTACTATATTTTCTATCTTTTGAATTAGGTTCAAGCTAATTCTAAATCAAGTAATTATACGGTTTAGTTTCTAGTTGGTAGGTTTTGATGTTTAACACATTTGTCCTTAGTGGTCATGTTTATTGAATTTGCTAACATTGATTAGTGAATGCTCTATTGAAGATCAAAATTAGGGTAATAACATCTTAAAGAGAAAAATATGGTAATAACATCTTGTGTATATTAAGAAAAGTGTAAAAATGTATGTTGCTTATGTATGATTACCATTATACTTGACCAAATATGAAACTAAACTTAGTACACAACAAAGATAATTTTCTTTAAAGATTATAACTAGATTGATAGATCTTGAATCTTAGTTGTTCTTATCCATAAATGCAATTAAACTTCGTGGTACAATGACTTAGCTTCAGTGTTCAATGAATTTAAGTTAGGTGAATAGTTTGGACGTTTGGGGTTGGCATTCAAAATATGTAACAGAGAATTAAATATACTCAATACTTCTAATTAAATCTTATAAATTAAGGAACACAAGTGGCAAAAATGCATAGCAAAAAGTTCATTAGAGTATAATCTTAAGTTTTAAAGTTAATAAAGTTAAGTACGTAGCTTTCTAATCCTTTCAACTTTGAAATTTATCATTATCATTAATTCATTATCATCATATATATAGAGAAATTTACTCTTGTATGTGATTGTGATTAATTATACTTTGATTATCTTACTCTAAGTTAAATGCTCGTTAAAGTATATGTATACATGTAAATGTCCGTGAATAACATGTATAGTCGTATGTGTTAATTGTTTAAGATAAATGAGCATATTCCTTTAGTTGAGAGTTCTAATTTAGTACCCAGAGTATAAAAACAGATACTTCTAATCCAGTACCAAGTGGAGATAAAAGTGCACTAGGTCCATTAAGAAGTGATGTTTGAAATCACTTCAATAAGACTGGATCAATAGATGGAGTAAAAAAGGCCGAATGTAAATATTGTCCAAGATGTTGGTCGGGAGTTCAAAAGCTGAGACCTCTTATTTGAAGAGACATATGGATTCGTATAATAAAAAAAGATTGTATTAAGAGGTCAAACATTTTTGACCTCTAACCTAAAGAGAGGGAAGAATGAAATGACTGTTACAGCTTATGATAGCAACATATTAAGGTTTTTTATCGCTAGTATGCACATTGATGATGAACAACCATTCTCTATAATTGATAACAAAAGATTTAGGATGTTACTCATCTCATTACAACCAACATTCAAGATCCCAACTCAAAATACCTTAAAGAAAGACATTTTGAAAATATACGAGATCAAAAGAAAGAAATATTAAAAATGTTGTCGAGTATTAAAGGACAAGTAGTCATCACAACAGACATATAGACATCCAATCACCAAAAGAAAGGTTATATGACAGTGACAACACACTATATTGACAACAACTAAACTCTACATATTAGAATACTAAAAGTAAATTATATTCTTTGATATTGTTATCATTTATTTTTTTATTATGTTAAATTGATATTTGTTCATATTTATAGATTCATTTATGTGTCAGCAACACATACAAGCAAAAGGTTGTCAACTGCGTTGGTTGAGTATTTAGTAGATTGGAATATCCACACCAATTTGTCTACCATAACGCTCAACAATCGTAACATAATTGATGCAATGATTGAAAAGGTGAAGAATAAGTTACAGGTTGGGAGCTTGTTGATAGGTAGGAGATTGTTCCACATTTGATGTTTTGCACTTATTTTGAACTTGATTATGAAGTACAGGTTAGAGATGAGAAAGAAAGTAGTAGAGTCTATATGAGATAATGTAGTATATTGGAGTGCAATACCTAAAAAAATTGAAAATTTTGAAGAAACTACATGATAACTATGCCTCCCGCTGTTACTAGGCTTGCAACTACATTTATAACTTTTAAATGTTTTTACAAGCATAAACGAACACTTCAAATTTTATTAAAAAATGAAAAGAGGTTTATGATATTATGGTGGATAATAAATTTTAAGATGCTTACTTGATTATTGTAAAGATTGTGGCTTCACTTATAAGATTGTTGAGCATTGTAGACTTAGATGAGATTCCATCTTTGGAGTCACCACTGCTATAGTAATAGTCTAGTTTTTATTTTGACTAGTGTTATGACATGCTGACAGCACGTCGTAACACTAGTCATTACTATAGTAGTGAGTTTAGGTCAATATATAACACTAGTCAAAATAAAAACTAAACTATTGCTATAGCAGTGGTGAGTCTAGGTCAATCCCGCAGAGAGTGTATGTAAAGTTGTTAAAATGAAATTAATCGGTGTTTAGGTTTAGGGGGTTTTGGTTTTAAAAAATAAAATGAAACTAGACTAATAAAAATAAATTAAAGAAAATATGCGAAAAATGATAAAAGTGAGGAATTCGATTGGGATTTGGTTTTTTGGTTCAATCTCGGCCTACACCCTAATTAAACATATTTCATTAATTTGTTGTTCTCAAACCTCTCCTAACAGTTATTAATCGTGGGCTAATAATTAATCTGAGTTTTCCCTTAGGTAGTTTTTAATCAAAATACGATCGTTAATTAAACTAACTACCGAATAACCTAGGATACAATCTCTAGATTCAATTGAGTAGTAAATTACGAATTAGAAAAACCGATTAAGCAAGGCAATAATCACATACGATGCGTCATTTAACCTAGGTTATGTTATCTCTAATGATTACGAATCATTAGTCGCTACATATGAATTTTAACATAACAATTATGCATTATATCAAAATTATAGCAATGGGTTTGCAAAAAAAAATGTTTCAATGAATGCATTAAAATCATCTTTTCACAATATCCAATGGGTTCATACACAAATAACCGAATAATAACGAGATTACGATTATCCATACACAAAACTCAAATCAATTAACATAGGATAACACAATCAATTTCTAATGAAAGAAATAAACAACAAAAAAGAGTGAAATACATTTAACTTGGGTCGTCGGCGTCGATGTTACCCCTGAACTAGCGTCGGTAGGTTACCCCTCTATAGGTCTCCAAATGATCATAGCTTTGCCCCTTAAAAATGTCCCACCGAAGAACCACTCTCCCTCTCACTACTGCGCCTTCTTACTATTGCTGTCCTGATTTTCTCACTTAATTCTTGGTCCACCTTTACTGTACATTCCTCTTTTAAAACCTACATTCCCCTCTTGAAAACGTCTGCGTGAAACATGCAACGTCTGCTTGAAACGTAGACTTGTTTATGTTTCCTCTCCTGTGTCCGTGTTTTTGTTGCTCCTTCCCAGCAGCCTCTTTTCTTCCTCTTTTGCTGTTGTTTTGCTCAATGTCTGCTGTGTTTTCATCACGTTGCATGGGTTGGTCATGAAATTTCCATATACAACTTTTGTGCTTCTTTGTCGTAAGCAACTTTGATTTATTTGTGTTTCTATTTTTTTCTTCTTGTCTTTTAATTTTCTTCTTCTTGCTCCATGAAAACAAATGAAAATTAATATTTGAAAAATAGCCAAACTATAGAACTTTCAACTCACTTTGATATCTTTACTTCCGAATTGTGCCTAAAATCACATATGAATCAAAGTGAATATCTTAAGCAATTTCATGTCAATAATCGCTAAGTATTATGAAATAATTTCATAATCAATTAAGCACTTATCATATATACATATACATATGACAGTTTGTATAAAGTTTGTAAAATAATTATGAATATTTTTAAAAGGAATGAGAAATTGTACAAGCCTTATATATATATTCTTGATCGACAGTAAAATAAGCATCTTACTCGAAAGATCCGGTTAACAACTTCCTTCCTTAATATTTGTTGTTTATATAATGGAGATATATGTACAAATGTTAGTATTATGAGTAGTCCCTTTTAATGTAATGAAGTACAAAGGTACTTTCTCCATTGAAGAGATCAAAGGCAATAAATGAAATTAAATTGTATCATGAAAATTTAGGGAGTTTTGTTAGATTTTCTACAAAGAGATAACTTACAATTAATTAAATGCAGCATGATAAGTTTTCATACTTTTAGTTTATTCTTTATTTATTAATAATATATATCTTTTACATTCATAACTATCGATTTAAAATGTAGATAAATGATGGAGATAATTTAGTGAAAATGCTCCAACGTTGAGAAAATATGCTATTAGATTACTCAATTAAACAACTTCTGCATCAAGTTATAAATAATTGGAGTGTTTTAAACATATTTATACGAAAAAAAGAAAATGTCTAGAACATCAAAGATTTAATGACCTTGTTTACCTTACTTATAATATAGGTATTTTTATTTATTAAATTTAATTTTCAAAGTAATTACATTTTTTATTGATTTTATAATTTCTCTACTATTTTTTTTAGAGCACTTAGAAAGAAAAATACATATGATCTAATTAATATCGATTATATTGACTATTCTAATTTTCGGATCGAAGAAAAAGAACTATCGCTTAATCTTGATTATGATGAACTTAAAAAGATAATTTATAAAGAAAATGCATTTATATCTATCAGAATGAATAAATTAAAAACATATACTAATGATTAGTTGATATCTTATTTGAAGCTCCTTCGCACTTTTACAAATATACCTGAAATTTGGGAAAATGAGGGTGGTTTTAGTGCAGATAGCAAATCCGGCAAGACATAAGGAAAAAGATGTGAAATGGGTCCAGAGTGAGAAATTTTTTTAAAATATATTTATACAAATATTAGTTATTTATTTGAGTAATACCACATTATCAACATGCTTTGATGAAATGACGGAGGCGTAAACAATATCTTACAACACTAATTAATAATGCAACTCCAATTCAACGATTGTTTTAATTAATATAGGATTTGTTTACGAAAGAACGAGTCTGAAAAGGAGGTGGAGGGGCACAATGACCGTATAGGATATGCTTATATCAGTTTTCGTATATTCCCTGAGTTTTCATGCTTTGAAATGGACATATTTGCATGCTGTCTGCCGTTCTTGAAGAAGAGCACATGCTTTTGAAGTGGACATATTTGCATGTTGTCTGCCGTACCGTTCTTGAAGAAGAGCAAAAAAGAGAGGATGAGGGAATCCTAGCTTACATCTTAATTTGCAAGCTCCATATTGATGGAGCTTTCTGTCAATCACATAGAGTTAATCCGTTGCAGTACCTTCAGATATATTAAACGAGTATCTGCTAATTCTTGTAAGTTAAGACGAGTGTACCATGTATGCAGACCCGTCTGGACAATAGTAACGTTATCATGTCGACGTTAGACACATTGTGTCGTCTATTGCTGCTGTAAAATTATAAAATATATTTACCCTTATATTCTTTTCATATAAATAAATGTATTTTTGTGTTCTTTAACTAAGAGTCAGAAGCTCCAGTAGCTTTGGATTTTATAAGAGAGAGTCAGAAACCTCTTGTTGAGTTAAAATATTACACATGCACCAGACCACCGGCTAGTTGGTACGAAGTCTTTATTAATTTGATAAGGACTTGAAACCAACGTTTCTTTTCAATTGAAAAAGTTAAAAGACTTTCAATCATATCATAGACTCGAAAGAGTGTTGGAAATTTTTTTATGAAGTTTTAAATTCACTAATTATCAAATATTAAAAGCAATATATATCAAATTAGTAATCATAATGTTCTATAGCAATTAATTATAATGATAATATATGTATTTTTTATTATAATAAATGTTAAACATGTTACATAATTATAATTTATAGGAAAAGCACTTGGATGCAGTCATGTTTAAAGTAATTTTAGACATTATTTTGATAATAATTCTTAATTTATTAAATAATCCTAATTGAATGTTAAATAAAATAAATATTCACATTTAAGTTTAAAATTTTATATTTAAATAAAACTAAATTAAAATTTTTTTCCCAAGTTTAACATCAAAATTTTCACATTAAATATATATGTGAATAAATATATATGTATGTATATAATTTAGTCATTGCGAACCAATTATACACTTTAAGATAGTAATAGTCTTTTATGTCTAACTAATTAACAACATAACACTTTGATTACACCGCACACGTATTTTAAAGTGAAACGTAAAAATAAGCACTAACCTATTTCGAATAAATCACTTCAACAAATTTATTGGTTCACGACTAAGTGATAATTCAATTAAAATGTTAAAGCTTTTAATATCCAAACATTTATCATTTTTAGAGATACTTGGAAAGGCCTCTAACGTTTAAAGCTACTCTAAAAGACCCTAAAATCCTAAAAGGCACTAACAAGTTACCCAATCAATTTGACTGATTCAACTATATATAAAAATCTTGAACGATTTTATTTTTAATTAGATTTTTAATTTTTTGATTTAATTTATTATAATAATTATTGTTAAAAAATTACCCAGTTTATTAATTAATCACTTAATTTTTGTAAATTAATACGTTCTTATAAATTAAAATAAATCAATTAATTTTTATTTAACATGCTCTTTTTTTATTTTTGAAATTTACGATGAATTTTTTTAATTTTAAACTTTTTTTTTTACTTTTTTAACAATTAGTAATTATTAGGAGAGTACCCGTAGAAGCTACATAAAAGGAAATATAGGTTGTTCTTGGTTTATTTATTCTCCTTGTTTTTAATATTAATTCAAAATTGATCGTATTGGATTAGATACCTAAAATTTGAAGTGCTAACCATGGAAGTAGTTATTATATTTTTGGATCATTGTGTGAGCTTCGAACGATACATCATCAAAGGAAATGACGGAGCCGTTGAGGTGGGTTTAGATTAAAAGTCAAAGCTTCGTGTAAAACGTGTTTGTTCTTTTAGAAATTAAAACTAGTGGGGATAATGATTGTATTTGGGATGTTAGGTTTGAATTGTACAAAGAACACCTACATCCTACGTGGGGATAATGATAACTATTTAGATAAGCTACCTTCTCCTGGTCCTTGCTCTCTTCTCTCTGTTTTTCTAATTTTTCTCCACCTTCATTTTGCTTTATGTTGATGGCCTCCAGAATAATCTACACTCCATGTTCATAAAAACTATGCAATGAAATAGTAAACACATCAGGAACAGTAATGTAAGAAGTCAGACCAAAACCTTTCATGAGTTGGCGTGCTTTTTCCTCCTGATTGCACCCCATAGAGCAAGGGATGCATCTTTACAGAAATCTTGATTTTATATATTGGACTCAAAAGGTGGAACGCCCACCCTAAGCGCCCTCACACTTCGGCCCGACATTATGTGATGGAGGTAAATCACGGTCTGATCCCAGTCAGTTTTTTGAAAAGGTTGCCCAGTGTTCGGTGCATAGAAGAAGTCACCACATTGGATGAACTCACACACTGCCGCTGCCGAGACTCGAACCCGAGATTTTGGACTCACTTTTCTTCCTAATGACCAACTGGGACAATAAAGTCTTCATCGCCAAAAGTCATTTAGGATAATAATGAGACAGTTCGAACCTACCTAAAAACATATAATATAAAAAAAAAACATTACATTTAGAGTGGTGTGGCTAAATAATATTGAAATTGAAGTTTAAACATAGATTTTTTCAGTTCATATTTACTATTTAGATGTTACGACATGCAAATAGCATGGCCCATGCATGTGAATTGCATAAAATTCATAAGCATTTTTAATTAGTATACGAATCTTGCACCTGCTGATGTAACTTTAAGAAAGAATAAAAATTCTCAAACTACAAAAAGCTAATATTGAGATTTAGTATATAATTTTACATAACAATTAATCCAAATGTATCATTAAGTTAAAATAATGCAAGTTCACTTGCTTATTAAATATTGAGAAAGGGCATCTGCTAATTCAAAGCTGGTGGCCATTTGATTTGATGACCTACGAACAAAGATGGGGTGGTCCTCCCTCGGGCAGTCTCGACTGTCCAAAATCCAAATGCTTACCCAAGGTAGGCGCTATCTAACTGCCAGCCAGGTTTCCCAACTCTTATCCTGAACTAGAACAACCTACTCCCTGTCTCCTGCTGTTCCACAGAATAGTAAGGACACTCGCATGTTTTATCCGAGACCTCAAGTTCGTATCATCGTGTTAGGTTATTATTTCTTATATTCTCTACATGGATAAGGTTTTAAAAAGCAAGTCGTCGATAAGAGAAAGTCTGCTTTGCGTTATTGGATTCCTCGAGTCGTACGTAACGTAATACCAATTTAATTTATATCTATTTTTTAAAATTCTCGAGTTCCGACTAATTCCAGTAAAATTCTCCACGTGACCTTTGGGGACACTGAAAGGTCACTTTTTCCACGTCGCCTCGTCCGCCTCCACGTCATCTCTATCCTAATATTCCGGCTTTAACGGCGTTACCGTTTTTTTACTAACGACTCCTTTCAGGATGCTAATTACCTGTGTGCTTGTGCACGTCAGCAGGTGCTTATCTACAAGTGGATGAGCGCCACGTTTCATGTAAATTATCCCACGTTTATTATTATGCTAGTTAGTGGTTATAATATAATGAAGAAGGGTTTAATATCATTCCATAGTATTTAATTAGTATTTAATCATTTGGTTAAATTGGTTTACACTAGGGGTTGACTTTAGTCATGACATTGGAATGATGATTGGCTTTGCCATAACTCTGGGGCCATTTTAAGGATTCATATAGAACTACGAACCCCTTTTTCCTAATGACTTTGTTTAGAGGGTTTGATTATGATAACTTGTAGTACCCACGATTATAGCTTGGTAGTAATTTTCTACTGGTCCCAACAAAGTGTCATTCTTCTAATAAACCGTCATTATCAACTTGGGTCTACCGGAATTTGATGGTGTAATTCAAGATATTTCATTTTTTAGTTAACGAGGCTAATAGTTCATTAAATCGTGTCTTCCCAACAGCAATATACATGACTCGACTTTGGGATACACTAAAGTTAGAAGTAGATCGCTATGCTGCATGATCCGGAAACTAAGATAAATTTGCCTTTTCACATGGAAGACGACACCACCGAATCGCCATCAAGCTATTCATTTAATTTCACATTATATGTACTGTACATATAAAGAACTTACGGTGTGTTAAGTAGAACAAATATGTTTTGGTGAATAGGAGGAACGCACACGCACACGCACACACACGCACATTTATATATTTATCGAGTATTGATCAAGAGTAAGAAAGTAGGCAAGTAGGAACTTGCATCAGTTTCTCGAGTGGAATTCAGAGTGCCATTAACAGCTCCAAATCACTCCAGAACCTTGCACCAAACTGGTCAGTACATGTGTTGGTTAAAATGCATGGAACGGTTGGGACAAAGTTGATGAACTCGTTTTACATGCTATGGGGCTATTGCGTGTATCGTTCTAAAATTGACTTTCTTGCATCAAATCGCGGCAGTTGGAAAATGGACGAGAATGACGCTGCGTTGGTGGTCCATAAATGTACTGGGACAACTGGAAAAAGGTGACAATCTCGTGAAGGGCAACATGCATAGAGCTACCACGAATACATCTTGAATGATTGGGACCTTGATTCTACCAAAGCCAGGACAGGACTACCCTGCTAGTGTGTGCTTTATTGCCAAAGACTTGGGGAAAATTCATGTCTTTTTCTATTATTTACTTATTCAGGTCAGGTTATATATGTACCGTGAAATGTGATGGTTATGATGAATCTTTCGTGTTCATCCTCCACCTTACAAGTCCATATCAAGATAGAGGAAAAGAAAGTGAAGAAAGGTTTCTTGGGAGAGCAACTGTTCCTTGCCTGAACATCACTGCTTTCCCATGAAGCTCGTTAGTTCTACTACTTTATGAAATTTAAAGCGTTGGACTTGGGACTGAAAACTTGTAACGTTAATTAGGGTTTAATGAGGCATGAACTTATCCAAATCAGAATATGCCCACCATGTACCTTTCGCATCTGATTGGTCAGACGAAGAGGCTAGAGGCTGGCAATCGCGGATTCATGGCAACAGTCTTCATTAATTATTAATTGTCATATAATAAGTCCACCCTGAAATTTAAATATTTTCTACTGAACTAAGGATATCCGATCTAGTGATTAATCTTTTTATTGGTTTATAGGTATCTCATAGGGTGAGACAATTGGTCCAAAAATTTAAGGCTGCTCCATACTCAAAGTCAAGGAGCGAACCCTTGACTTTTAGTTAAGAATGGATGAGCCTCTTCCACTCAACCACCCTCTTTAAGTTAAATTAAATTAAATTATTTATCACTCGCACGTGCCGTTTGATAAAGATCTACTTACTTACGGGCCACAATTATAAATACGTTTATGGTAAGATGATTCAATAATACCATTGCTTTTGACTCCTAGTTTCTAGTCTTTTTCACTAATTGATTAATTAATTTAAATCCCTTGATTAAAATTGTGATAAATTAACATTAAAAACCTACTTTTTGATGTAAAAGTGAAATAATGAGAAATAAAAGAAGGAAAGCAAGCACACCATTTGCCATTTTCCACCTGCAACCCCAAAGGCGTGATATTTCATTCGGTGCGCATACTACTTTAGTTCTCATCCACGTTCAGATCCTACAAATCTATACAGATACACAGACAAATCCGTTGTTCTATAAAGAGAAAGCCAATAACACAAACAAATTCCATAAAACCATCAAGCCTCTCTCTCTCTCTCTCTAACGTTCAAGCGCTTTACTTGCTTCATCTAACGAAAGATGGTGGAGGACAACGAGAGCTGTGGCAGCCGGGTGCATGACGTGGCGTCACCGTCCCCTTCCTCGATGTCGCAACAAGGAAGGCAGCAGAGACAAAAACTGGAGGTGTACAGTGAGGTTCTTCGTAGACTTAAAGAATCCGAAAACCCTGAAGCGAATTGCCCCGGCTTCGAAGATCAACTCTGGGCTCACTTTAATCGACTTCCTGCTCGGTATGTTAAAGTATGCGTGTACCCATGTTGTATTATCGGTTTATACGTGTTTATGGACTTGTGGATGGCATTATGAATGTAAAGGTTTGAACTTTCTTGTTGGGGATATTAATTGAATCTGTTTTTCTGGGAAGTGGGTGGTTAGTTGCGGTTTTGGGGATGAAATTGTTATCTTCTTGGTTTTGTTTCCATTTTCGTTATTACCTTTTCTTCGTTGTTGAAGTTTAAAATGTAGTTTCAGTGGGGTTTTAGTGGATTAGTTGTTAAAGAAACGATTTTATGATCTAAACGAATTTGATATCAATCTTTAGGCCTAATATGTTTTTCTTCTATTTGGCTTTAACGTTGTTGATGTAATTGTGTTGCAGATATGCATTGGATGTAAATGTGGAGAGGGCAGAAGATGTTCTTATGCATAAGAGATTGCTGCATTTGGCTCATGATCCTGCTAATAGACCAGCAATTGAGATCCGCCTTGTGCAGGTAGGTTGGTTCTATGTGAAGTTACGTTCAGAGCGATGCCAAATGTGATTGGGAACTTTACTTCTGCGTTTACTCTTTTGGCATTGGCAATGGTAAAGTTTTGATTCTTTCAACCTGTTGAAGACCATTAAGAGGATGGATTTTTGTCCTGTTTACTTTTTGAAAAGTCAATCTTATTTGACTCGTAAGCATTTTTTCTTCTTGCGGGTGTTTAGATGCTTGCTTTCTTTCTATCTTTTCTTTTTTCACGTGCTTCCTTTACTTCATCCCTGTTGGAAATAATCACATTCATGAGGCTCTACATCTTGATCTTCCTTCTTAATTTATAAGACGCATTATCAATTTCTTGGAGTTCCAAATTTTTACTGTGATTAGTTTGGAGTTAGAATTTTTGGTGTAGCCATATTGGTCCTGTTTTATCATACTTGTCTGAAGCCAAGCCATTGTTACATTTCTTCTTGAGGATCTTGGGAGTTTTGATATTTCCCAACTTTGCTGAATGAGATTCTGGCAATTCATCAATCAATCACTTTCTTTTGCAGGTTCATCCTGTTTCTGAAGGGAATTCAACAGATTCTGTTTCTTGTGACTCCCCTGATAGTAAAGTGAATCGAAGCACTAAACACAGGTTTGGTATTGAGTTAATTTTTTTTCCTGGAAATTCAAGTTGACAATGGTTATGTTCCATGTGCTAACTTATTCTATTTATGTTGTTCAATTCTCGTTGCTAAAATAAAATTCATTATTACTGCTTGTAATGCTTGCATTTTCCATGGTCAGCCTACATCCTCCACCTGCCTTTGGTTCATCACCTAATCTTGAAGCACTTGCCCTTGGGGTGAACAAGTTTGACAGCGAAGATGATGATGATTCTGTACATGCTAATTCAAAATACTCTCGGTATTTTCTTGTCTAAAGTTTCCTTTCTAGGCTCAAAATTGTGTAGTTCGGCTAATCAAAACTTGGTTCGTGGATTTTAAAAAACTTGGTTCATGGATGTATTGAGCCATTTGTGATCTGAGTGTTTAACTACATGTAATAATATAATATTTAATTTTCCTACATGGTAAACTGAAATATACTTGCACTTTTTATACATTTTTTATTTGTGCACCAAGTTATGAGCAAGTACTACTTTGCTATTGGCAAAGTGAATCTTTAAGCAAATTCATTGTTTATTTATCTTTTTGTTAATTGCACTGGTGCAGGCCCTTGCATGAAATTACTTTTTCTTCAGATGACAAGCCAAAACTTCTCAGTCAGGTGAAACTAGGTTTCTTTTGTTCATGTAAACTTTGTCCTTATAACTTTGAGCTTTACTTATAACAAGTCATTGTTTTGTTGTTGGCTTCATGTTTTCGTCTACACACTGTTCTGTCAAATCTGAACCTATTTGAGCCCATGGTTTTCTTTTTTAAATTCTGTAAGCTTTTACCTTCTCCATATGCTAGGTCTGCTCAACGTTAAGGATATAGTGGAAATTCTCACTTATCAGTTTAAAAAGCTGGAACCTTTACAGTGTCTGCTCAATTGTTCCCACCCAGACTATCCCTTATAGCAATGCCTCCTTCTTCCTTCTGATGCACACATATGCAAGTCCAATATTTATCCATGTGTGTAACTAAATGTAAGACATAATTTTTTTTTCTGACCTTTAGAAGGCCTTTCAATGCATGTTGTTGCTGCTGTGCAAATTCTGAAGTTAACTGCCTTACTTGCTGAGATTGGGTTGAACATCCAAGAAGCACATGCTTTTTCTACAATTGATGGCTTCTCCTTAGATGTTTTTGTTGTTGATGGTTGGCCATATGAGGTACTCATCTTTTGCACATGCATTGCTTTGTCAAATGTGGGTATGTTGCTGTTTTTCAAAATTTATTCAGAAAACCTGCTTGACAGCCATAGTATTGAAAATTTCAGGATATAGAAGAGCTTAGAACTGCATTAGAAAAGGAAGTTTTGAAGCTTGAGGTAATTCTTTTTTTCTGTGTTGTTGCAATGGTTATCTGATGTGTATTATCTAAGATAGTTTGAAGTTTGCTCATCTTCTTGGATCTGTTAACGTAGATGGAATCAAAAGAATCCTTCCTTTTTTTTTTCCTTCTAATTTTTAACTTCTACGTCATTTGGTTACTGTTATCTAATACTCTCTTAATTACTTTTCTTGGGTTTTTGTGACGTTGAATCCTTTTGATCATATCAGCTAGCATATTTCTCCTTTATCTAATTTGCCAACTATGACGTCAATTTACCCTGAACATGTTGTCATGTAGAAGCAAGCATGGATGGGTCAACGTTCATTTTCTCCTATAAGTGAGCCAGACCAACCTGTGATCAAACCTGATCCTGATTATGTGGCAATACCAAATGATGGGACTGATGTATGGGAAATAAATCCTCAAAGTTTGAAATTTGAGAATAAAGTTGCATCTGGATCATACGGTGATTTGTAAGTTCAATGTCTTCTATGCATAAGTGAATAGCTGGTGATTGTGTTTTTCATTTTTTTCATTTTGCTCTCCTTTTATTGACTTAGGTTCAAAGGCACATTTTGTGGTCAGGAAGTGGCTATTAAAGTGCTTAAGCCTGAGCGTATAAACTCAGATCTACAAAGAGAATTTGCCCAAGAAGTCTTCATAATGAGGTTGGATATAATATCTCTAATTTACTGCTACCTATTCAACTTAAGCTTTAGATATTCTCCAAAGCATTAGAGGGTTAGGCAAAGTTGTATCTCGATATCTCTTATTATATGTTTAAGTTGGGTCTGTTCCTTTCCCCATTTCCACGCAATTATTCACACTTGCAGGAAAGTTCGACACAAGAATGTTGTACAATTCATAGGCGCATGTACCAAGCCTCCAAGTTTGTGCATCGTGACAGGTGACCATCAATGAGTTCCTAGGTCTTTACATATTCAACCACAGTTCAACATTTAAAATCAATAAAGCTGCCCGTTTTTGATTTTCCATTCCCATATCAAAGTCATTAGAATTCATTGTGTTATTGTTCTTCTATCTTTCCTTATTTGATAAAAGTACTTTGCATTTACTTTATGTTATTCAACAGAATTTATGTCTGGTGGAAGTGTCTATGACTACCTACACAAACATAAAGGTGTCTTTAGGCTTCCTTCCTTACTTAAGGTTGCTATAGATGTTTCTAAAGGAATGAGCTACTTGCATCAAAATAACATCATTCACAGGGATTTGAAGGCTGCAAATCTTCTCATGGATGAAAATGAAGTGAGGTTCTCCCTTCAATTTACGTTTCTGTTTGTTTCTGTCTCATCCATGGTGTTTTTTTCCTAAAGAAATTTAAACTTGCAATACTTTAACTGCGAATTGAATTTGTAACAGAAAAGTTTCCCTGATTATCTTTCATTCATCTATTCTCTTTTCATGAACCAAGAGTAGTGACTTGCATTTTACTAATTATTGGCTGTGATGGCAGTTCTGCCAATACTTGGGTGTCTATTTATGAGACCCTCAAACTCAACATATCTCATTTTAGGAAATTTCCATCCTATGAGGCAAGTTTATTGAATGTTGAGACTTGTTTGCATATAAGGTGGTTAAAGTAGCTGACTTTGGGGTTGCCAGAGTGAAAAGTCAATCTGGAGTTATGACAGCAGAAACAGGGACATACAGATGGATGGCTCCTGAGGTGCATCTTTTTATTTGCACTTTTCTCTTCTTGGTCCCCAAGTAATTTTTAGAAACATATCTAGTTAGAACTTTTAGACCTCTTTATCATTGCTTAAAGTGTATGCAGTTAAGTTTTTGATGATGTTTCTTAATACTCGGTACTTATATTAAGCATGCAGAAGATACAATTATTGGCCCTCACAAATGTTGCAAAATGAACCAGTGGTGCTTACATGTCACAAAACCCTTTTGGCTACTCTCAAAACATACAAAACTATTTTTCATGCTAAAAATTGATGGCAACCGGATAACCTATTTATTTCAACATATTGGTGTATCTTTTGCTAGTACTGATTTTATTAATCCATATTCCTCACTAAAATCAGAATGAACTTCTAGGATTCTGCACCAAGAGCCATATGTTTTGGCCAATTGTGTTTTGTACCATGAACTGGATTCTATTTTCAGATTTAAAATGTTACCTTGCTTTATGTCTGCAAGTGGTTATTCTCATCTTATACTAGTTATTTCCTAACTTACAATAGACCAGTGACATGGACCAGTTCTCATCTGGTAATTATCTTGTGTGTCGAACTGGTTGTTCATTTTACGATTTCTTACAACAGTTCTTTTGCTTTGAAGGTCATAGAACACAAACCTTATGACCACAAGGCTGATGTTTTTAGTTTTGGGATTGTATTGTGGGAGCTTTTAACTGGAAAGGTAATCTTTGGTTGTACTTTTAGCTAGTTTATTGGATTTTCTGATTCCGTTTTAAGTAATTTTTTTTGGGCTCAAGTCATGTTTTTCTTATTTGGCTTCCCAGCTTCCATACGAGTACTTGACCCCTCTACAAGCAGCAGTTGGTGTGGTCCAAAAGGTGCAGTGGACATCATACTTTTACTTTTATCTTCTTCTAACTCTTGTGTCGAAGTACATTCTGTGGATTTTGGAAGTTATTTGGGATTACATTAAGAGTATATGATGATTGCAACTCACAGTAAATACTTGCATTGGTGCTGGTTCAGGGATTACGGCCCACAGTTCCGAAACACACTCTTCCAAAGCTTGCTGAGCTGTTAGAGAAATGTTGGCAGCAAGATCCCGCATCTAGACCTGATTTTTCTGAGATCATAGTGGTCTTGCAGCAAATAGCTAAAGAGGTATACTCTTACTCTTGTTTATTGATCATTTTATTTATCAGCAGCGCAAGAATTAAGAAGCAGCAATTTCTTTATGTGTAGATTAACTTATCACTGACATACCTGTTCCTCTTTTCTTTTCCATTTTCAAAAAATTTATCAAGTATTTCATTGATGTAGGTGGCTGATGAAGGTGAAGGGCGGAAAGAAAGATTATCTGGGGGATTCCTATCAGTCCTCAGAAGGGGTCACCATTGAATAGACACAAAATACAAAATAGAGGTGTTTATAACTTGAATCTATAGGCTTTAACTAATCTCAACCGATTTTCAATCCATCTTATCACCTAAACTTGTACAGTAATCATCATCTTCACCAAGCAGTGGGTGGTTTCTTTTTTAGAAATTTGGTCTGTTGATGTATCTTCTCATGATTAATTTATTGTTAAGCCAGCACACCACCACCCCCCACCCCCTTTTTTTTTCCTCTCATTTTCATACTGTGGCGCCATAGTTATCGTTGTACAATAGGGATGGTAGTGAAGAAGAGCCAAGTAAATGATATATACAGAGGCCTTACATTACCAGCTTACTAACGCCATGTCCTATGTGTATCTATCTTTTTACAGTGTCTTGTCGTTTCTTATCAATTGTTGAACTAGCCTATTTAGTATGGAATTAATGGATTTTGTATGGAGAGCAGTTGAACGATGGATCTGATAGACCTGGTTTACTACGCTTTGTTAGCTACCTTGTTCATTATGGAAGATCATGTCGCTGGAAGGGCCGTATAATTGGCTGCTTTTGGGAAGCATAAGATAGATACGGTCGACGTTGGAAAATGTCCCAAAGAAATTGGAAGTTCTTGAGATACTTCATTAATAATTAATGGTAACAGCTGATTTTTACAAGAAAGAAGTGTGAGGTATAACCATTCGTGGACTAATTGTGTTCTTTGAAATAACAAGGAACGTAACTTCTAGTTCTACTAAAATGCCTGCATGCATGCATGCACGGGTTTTTTAGTCGTGACATCAACCTTTGACTTTCTACGTTGGATACTTTTGCAGCCGTCTATAACTAATTTCTCCTCAAGGTTTTATGACGAGTTGCGAGAGGCCAATTGCACTGCCGAATGCTGATAATCGTAAAGGAAGCGTATATACAAATATTTCCAAGTACCAATGTTTCTGCAAGATACATCAACTTCAAGAAAATGATTGCTGGTCAGGACTTTTACCCTGATAACTGCACACTTAGCTAACTTCGATAAGCTTCCTAAGGATTTTGACAGCAAGTCCATGAGAGCTGCCTTCTTGGAAATGTCAAGAATATACGTATCAGTACAGAAGGAAATTTTCTTCCGTCTTTTCTCAGTTCCTCAATTTCTGATACGAGGGTATCTGAGAAATGACAATCACTTTCAGCGGTAAATGAAGAGTGGTACAGACTTTCTTCTCCTTAACGATGCAGTTCACGAATCGTCATGACTAGCCCTCCCACTTTTAAAGCTGATCTTGTGATTAGGAATCGGAGCAGCAGCTCTTATGAAAACACTTTGAATGAATGAAATCATCTGCAATATTTTGTTAATACAATATTAATTTTCTTCCTGGATCATTGGAATCTACTAGCCAATTTACTATTGAGCATCAACGGCAGTGACTCGATCTTGTCAGATCTCCATTAACAACAAAGTCCACTCCTTATAGATTTCAAGCCATGAACTGTTATCTGACTGAACCGGAAAAAGAATAGCAGGAGAAATGGTCATACCATAGCAAATCCAATGCACAAGATACTGAAGCCAGGGAAATTAAAGGGTGCTTCTTCAGAGAAAAACAAGACTGCATAATTCATAGCAAAAGCAAATCAGCGATCCCAAGTACTAAACTAGTCCCTGCGGATACTTTATTCTTAAATTCACAGACCTGTTAGAGGACTAAATATGATTGGAGAAATAACGGTGGCTAACGAATTTATGCCTTGAATGCATCCTTGAGCCTTTCCCTTGTTACGTGTGTCGAATTAATCCAATGGACAAGTAGGTAATGAGTAAAATTAAACAAAGAAAATCAAACTGAAACCACAAAAGAATTGGGTCAGGACACCCAGGATTGTTTTTAGTCAATGGTTTCTTCCTTTCGATAGAGATTACCAAAAGAAAAGTGGACATTTTGGAAATCTTGATTGGTGCTCAGGAGAATGTGAACAAATGCAATCAAAGATAACTTGTAGATGGAGCTGTACCTGCTCATTTGGCCCAATTTGTTTTGATGCAATGCTTCCCAACTGTAGAAGTTGTGAAATGGGTTAATGCAATGGAAAAAAGTGAGTACTTTCATGAAAGTAAATGAGCATTTTAGTCACAGAAAAAAGTTCATTACTCACACATGGAGGCACGATGACAATCATAGCAGAAAGCAGAGCATTTGCATATGGAACCTGTCCACGAAGAAGATGTTGTGGACACGTAAGGAGAAAGAAGACATGTTTTCGCCCAACGTCATAACCCACACATTGCATGAATTGTCTCCAAGGAAACATATGGTTAATTAAAACGGCAGGAAAATTAGTTGACAAAAAGTATTACCCATTTCGACCATGCTATGCTGTAAAGCAAAAACTGCGAGGCACCACACAAACAGACATGGTCAGCATTTTTCCTCCACAACTTCACTTTTTTATAGTAACAATGAGCATTAAGATCAAGACTCTTACATATGTGAAGCCCCCAAAGAGTGCTACTGAAAGCAGTCTTTCCTCTGCTATAAAGGGTGTCAAAAGAGGCACGAAAAGAAGCTGCAGAGTCCATAAAATCAAGAACTGGAATTTTAATAAATGTCTATTTTTGGAATACTAAATCAAGTACCAGAATTTGAAGTGGAACGTGGGTTAGAAATTGAAGAAAGAATATAACAACATGGTTTAATGATGAATACCTGCATTACCATTGCTGTAACACCACCGATTAGCATTAGATCAGCATACTGGTCTTTGTTGAAGTTAAACCGTGCTTTCAGGAAATACTGCGTGGTACAAGTAACAAAACTTTGAGTAAGATTCAAATATAGAACTTTTGACATGTTTACTTGCAGGCCCTCCAACTTATTCTGATTCTAGTCTTCAAACGCCTTTCGTTCTTTTGCTGAGTAGTTGCATATTGCAACTATATGCAGAACATCTCACAATGATTTTCTTTCATTACTATTCTTTTTGCAGACTTACCTACACTTCAACCAATAACTTGAGACTTTCCTACAAATTTTCTGCTCTAATCTTTATCGTAAATTTTCAGTAATCAAGGGAATAAACATATCCGGCGCCGTAGATACACGATTATATTATTAGACAACAGAAATTTACCAATAAAGAAACTTCTACTCCACCCTCTGCAAGACTGTTGAAGAAAGCAATCACTGCTGCTTGTGAAAATGTTGGGCTGCAACACAAGTTTTACAAGATCAATTATATCAAATCTACGTATACAGGAAGAGAAACAAATCAACAACTATCTCTTGCCAACGGCCAATACACTAGAAATATGAAACACATTATTGCATTAAGCGTCCAGTGATACCTGAACTAACTTGCATGTCCCGCGTGCAAATATTACTGCAAATATGTCATAAAGGACCACTAAAGGCTTTTACTTCGACCAACAAAATATTGTCTTGAAAGAGCGTACTAAGAATTTCATGTGGTTCAAGTAAAAGATAATAGTGCTTTCTTCCCTACAACTGATTGGGATATCCAAGTGGGCGAATAAGATCATCATAGTGCGATTAAATAAAATATAAAACTAAAAGACCTGTATCATAGTTTCCGATCAAGATTTTCCATTCAACCAGCACTTGAACTTTAAAGCAACAATGATTTGCACTTGTATTTGCAAGTTCTATACTCCTACCTGATCTTAAGTAAGCAAAAGAGATCTCTAGGAGATGGAATTGCCTTGAACTCTGTTGCCTTTGCAAGTAAAGTGCTATGACCTTCAATGTCATCTGGTGCTTCCCTCAGTATCGGCTGCGTCAAGTTTTGAACACTTTCCTTGAGGAAAATTCTCATGTAGACAGCAGCAACAATTGACACACTTGCAGCAATCTGCCATAAAATGATTAGTATTATCAAAAAACTTGCAACCTTCTATTCCTGTTGAAGTTCGAACTTATAATGTTGAAATAACAAAAATATGCTAAAACGGCGAAGACAACCTGAAGCGCCAAACCAGTGGCAAGGCAGCGAGTAGCCAAGGTTCCAAAAACATAAGCAGCAGAAACGACGCCTGAAAGAACTCCAAAAGCCGATGCTCGTTGTCCAGCTGACACAACATCTGCCTGAGAGAATGACAACATCAAATGGTTTCTTTCATGGGAGGGAGACAAAGTTGAAAACTTTCTCAAGTGTTTTTATGTCTTATCTATATTTAACTGTCTAGCAACTTATCAGGGTTAAGATAATGCTGCACAGTCCATACACAACTTGCAAATTCCCAACTTCTGGACTGTGACTTAGATTGGTATCTCCTAAAGTAGGCAAGATTAATAGAAAAGTGACCCAGTTGAGATAATTACCACGTAGGCAAGAGCAAGGCAGTTAACGCTGCCACTGGTGACCATAGCTGTAATAGTCCTGAGCAGATAGTAGGCGTAAAAGAAGTTGGTTGTCCTTCTATATGCCAGTATACCTGTAGAAATAATATCAGTGTTTAGTATGTGAAGTGGAAAAATCACAAGAAGGAAAAGGTTCCGTTTTCTTTTCCAATCTATTGTCTTCTATCTTCATGCTTACAACATGGCATGATAAACTCGGAAAAAATTTGCAGTCCCTTGTAATTAGTGACAGTGGAGTTACTACCTTAGCAGCAGGCACAAACTTCAATTATAATTATTAAATTTAAAAAGATATAAACTTATGGGTTTACTATACATGTATTAATTTGTCTTGTATTTGCATAGAACAGCCTGGACTTGAAGGCCGACACCAAAATTGAAGTTCTTGGCTTTAAGGGGATACTTCTACAATCAGTACTGGGACAAAGCATAAGGGAAGCATATTTTAAATTGCAAAGCTGAAATTTAGAAAGACGAAGTGTTCTGAACGATTACGGAGAGCGCACGGATCCAAAACAAGGCAAAGATAATAATAATAAAAAATAGGGGGGAAGTTCACTTTAATCTGTACAAAGAAGAAGGCATGTAGAAAGGTAGAGATGAGAGGGTCCGATCCTCTTCTTAGTTTTTAAAGTGTTTTATTGTATTAAGTGAATCTCAGCCATTTATTTATATGAATTCTACGTTTATTTATGAATAATTGAGATTTACTAGACAGAGGATCTTGTTCCAGATGAGAGGGGGACAGATCCTCTGTCCCCAAATTTGTGTACCAACCCTGTGTCACTAAATTTAAGCCATCCATTAATAGATGGCTTGGATTTAGTGGCACAGGATTGGTACACAAATTTGGGTACTAAATCTAAGCCATCCATTAAATAAATGGCTTAGATTTAGTGACACAGAATTGGTACACAAATTTAAGGACAGAGAATTTCATGACATAATAGAGCAACCTAACGGCAACCTGTAACCAAAAACTTCAACAGTAAAAAAGGAAGTGCAATTTTCGAAGACCAAAAACCGCAGTTACGTCCATTCCAAGTCAAGAAAAAGAACTGAAACATCTTGGGTTCATATTTTTCATGAAACCTACCAAAAAAAAGATTCACAACACTTTAATAGTGTATGGAGGGTCCATTCCAGAGTCACCCCACACACACCACCAAAATGGAAAGACCTTAAGAAACAACTAATTATGAAGCAAATGAAAATAGCTTACGGCATACCAAGAGGAATAGTGGAGATAGTCATAGGAAGTGTAAGCATAGCTTTCCTACCATACTTGTCCGAAAGATTCCCGATCAGTGGCATCATCACCACACTCCCAAGTCCAGTAATCTGCAAGTAAAACTCATACTTTTGTCACTCCTGTTCTACATTCCCGGGATATATACTCGTCAAATCTATGTTTAGCAAGGCAAAATGGTTCTTCAACTTCATTTCTTTAATAGGTATATTCGTTTCCAGCTTAATCATAACTTTGCTGTGAAATACACCAGATTTGGTGGATTTAGTGAAAGCCATCTTTACTAAAAGATGTATAAAGTATATGCAAAGGTTGCGTATTCATCTTGAAGGGCTTGTCAAATGTACTCTCTTTTTCTTTTGTAATACTCTGCTATTAAAATTATATCCTTTAGTTGTAAGTAGAACTGTCAAGAAAAGCCATTTCAAGTATATCTTGTGAAATCCTTATATCAATAAGATTAGTACCATAGTATATCTTTGATGAAAAGATCCTGACTTTGGCCATATATGTGGATATATATTGGAACAGTTTGTATGGTAGGTTTGATTTGCAGTTGGAAATAAGGGCAAGCAGTACTGAGTTTGCAAGCTAATTACTGAATTGTTCTTATTATGTCTGGTAAAGACAAAACGAAAACATTTATGAATGAGATGAGCTCAAAGCACATCAAACATCAACTGAAATAACTCATATTTCTCTGCAACACCTTTTAGGAGAAAACATGCCAATGTCCTTTTCTTTTATGAAGAGAAAGTTAAAAAATTTGAAATAGAAGTCACTTAACTACATAATCAATGTGTTGAAATTTGATGTTCTTTTAAAAACAGAGAAGCTATGCATTCTTACATGTCCAATTGTCCAATCCTTTTGTTCTAAAGCTTAGCAGGATCAAGTCAAACTAAGCTAGGAAAGAAGTAACAACTCATCAAAACATCAATAAGTTGATTTGAACTTATTTGAAAATAGATGATGATTTACTGTTTTTACACCAAAAACATCTATAAACTCAACCTTTCAATTACAATTGTTGTAGTTCCAGCATTCAAAGTTCCTGACATTAGTTTATGCGCAAATAACAGTTCATTTATGGTCTTAAGAGGCATGTGAGAGTTAAAAAGAATAAGTGGAGGTCCCTTTTTCAACTCCCAAGTACTATATTTAAGAAATCTTCAACAAGTTGCTTTACAAGGAATGACCTTTTTAAGTTTTTCTACAATTGTTCCTCCAACGTTTAATATAAAAAGTTATCATACATATCCTGTCAAAATGAAAGCTTATCAGTAACGTTTGATCTTTGGGACGTAGTAGCAACAGAAACACCTCCTCCATCTCTTCTAAACAACTTAATTATGAACCAAATGAAAAATCGTAGCGAAAAGAAAAGTAAGAGGTAGAAGATACTCGTTATATATAATACATACGCCCAATTTTAGATGCCTTCTTTATGAGAATAATGACATGTGAAATCAGTAAAGAAGCTTAGAACAAGGTTAAAGAAGAGTTTCAAAGATTTGAAAGCTTCAAACTCTCAACCTCTTGAGAGAATTTGAAATGCTGAGAATGAGTGAGCTAGGTTAAAACTATCAAAGAGTTCAAGGTACTCATAATTGTCCTAAAGAAATTGGAACACATATTTTAGCTCTCCAGGAATCTAGAGACATGACTTAACTCGCTTTAATTAATAAAGATGAATTTCATGTAAGTACAAGAACAAATTAAGAAGGAGTTTAAGATAAAAAGAGTAATTAAGTTGAGGATGGAAATATTTAAGGCAAACTCTAAACCACCTCATGCTTCAAAAACTAAAGATAAAGAGAAGAAATTAAAGAAAAGAGGTGCATAGCAAAAGGTTAAAGGCATATTTCCACCTAGCACATTGTGAATCAACCATACTCCAAACTTTTGATGGTATAGGCCTAGTGCAAAATGTTAGACATGCAACCAATTGCTGGGACATACGGAGAAAGTGTGCGAAAATAAAGGCAAAGAGCATAAACAAGAAAAAAGTACCACAAACAAATGAGTGTCTCTTCACTATAATGGCACTACTAGCTTGCTCTAACACATCAGTAGCTCATGAACTCAAGTTGTACTTACCACGACACTTGATAAATTAATATTCAAATGACCTGAAGCTTATTTCTAAATTGGACAAAAACTTATTGACTGTTTGGTGAGTTACTCGAAAAGGTTTTTTTTAAATGATTTTTAAGAAGATTCAATGTGTGAAATATTTCACTTCTTTTTTGGCAAATATTTCACTTCTTTATATTGGATCTTGTAATTAG
Organism: Erythroxylum roigii; assembly: GCA_027576455.1. Classification (NCBI taxonomy): domain Eukaryota; kingdom Viridiplantae; phylum Streptophyta; class Magnoliopsida; order Malpighiales; family Erythroxylaceae; genus Erythroxylum; species Erythroxylum roigii. The sequence continues at coordinate 34,660,974 of JANZXV010000212.1, read as the reverse complement.
AAATTGGAAACTTTTTGACAAAATTTATGTTACCACCGGAAATACTTTTTTAGAAAGAAAACATATTGATCGATCGAATGGTGTAGAAAAGCAGAAGAGGCCATTAAGAAAATTGAAGATTAGAACGTACAGCTTGCTGGAATCCTGAAAGATAGATAGCAAGTGAGCAGTGACTCTGACCAGGACAGAAAGCTGACATGCGGACATCTGTTATCGCCGGAATCACCATAAAAGTAGCGAAGTAAGATAAGAACACCGTCACAAACAGGTGGCTCATATCAGCCAAACTACCCTCCATCTCTTTTCTACCTCCTTTTAGTGGCTCCTGCGAGAAGGGTAACTCTACATTATTAGGAATATACAGTTAAGAAAAAGATGTAGCAATAAACAACCGTCGCTTGAAGAAATAAATGTTGCACTTCACTAATACAGTTAGCTTTATTTACGTGGGTAGAGCATATATAGTTTCCATGTCCCTCTAGTTTTCATCCCGAGGAATGAGATAAACCACTCACGCTACTCAACGGTCATATACATGATTGCTTACTCACCTTACGTAAGAGTCATTACATGGAAACCAGATATGTCCAGTTTTACTCTGTCTTATTCTGTCTCATGAAATCTCAGCCATTTATTTTGCAGAACCTACGCGGGTTCCATGCGGGTCTCACATAAATAAATAGTTGAGATTTATTGGACAGAATAAGACACCATAATATTGGACAGAGGATCTGAACTCCATTACATGATGATTTATCTTTTTCTCTTGCGAACGATCTCTCATCTTTAGTTTAGATCCTCTGTCCAATATTATGATGTCTTATTGTGTCCAATAAATTTCAACCATTTATTTATGTGGATCCCGCGTAGGTTCCGCAAAATAAATGGCTAAAATTT
>JANZXV010000212.1:34560600-34570841 GCA_027576455.1 Erythroxylum roigii | reverse complement strand
TGTTTGCTTCTATTTCGATTTCGATTCTTCCGTTTTTAGTTCGGCCCACTTCCGGGTTCGACCTTCGCATTTTTGTCTTCCGTTTTTCAGTTGGGGTTCCGGTTTCGAGATCGGGTCCCAACAAATAATGTGAGCATTCTCTCAAAATTTTGAGAACTTATCTTAAGGGAGAATTCAATGATCATAGATTCATCAATTTTTGCAAGGAACAAGGCATAAAAAAAGAACTAATTGTTCAATGTACACCATAACAAAAGGGTGACACCGAGACGAAGACTCTAACTATTGTTAAGATGACTTGATCGATGTTACAAGGCAAGAATCTATCAAAGAATTTATGAGCAGAAGCAGTTAATACAACAATATACATTTTAAATTGTTCTCTTACTAAGGCAATCCTAAATATGACTCCCTATAAAACGTGGTTCAAGAAAAGACAATTGTTGATCATCTTAAAGTATTAGTATGTATAGCATTTTTGTATATTCCAAAAGATAATCGACAAAAGCTAGATGAAAAAGGAGAAAAAGTGCATCTTCATTGGCTACAGTGGGCAATAGAAGGCTGTCAATTATATAAGCTAGAAACAAAATAGCTAATCATTTCAAGAGACATTATCTTTAACGAAAAAGCAATTGGGTAATGAGACACCAAAGCCACAAAAAGAGTTAAGCTTTATGAAGTCATCAAGCCACATAGAGTGAGTGATCCAAGCCTGATCACACCATCACCATGACCGTCATCAACATAAAATGATTGACAACATCAAAAGGAAGAAAATTGAATAGAGGACGAAGTGCCTCAACTCTAAAGATCAACAAGGTAACAAAAACCAAATCCGAGATATGCAAATATTGCATTCTTCATTAGAGAACCTCAAGAATATAAACAAGTTGTTAAAGAAGAAGTTTGGAGAAAATCTATGGACAAGGAAATCAAAATGATTGAGAAAAATGAAACATGGGAACTAATATAAAAGCCAAAAGAAAAAGAAGTCATTTGCTTAAAATGGATCTACAAAATAAAATACAATAAGTATGGATCCATTTAAAAACACATAACTCGACTTATTGCTGAATACTAGTCACAACAGTCAAGTATTGACGTCAAGGGGGCATTTTCTCTACTTTTTGGTATTAAAAAATAAAAATAGTGTTAGACTTAGCTATGTAACTAAAGCTTTAAGAGGATGTGAAATCAACCTTCCTAAATGGAGAAATTGAAGAAGAAATCTACGTGGAGCAAACAAAAGGGTACAAAATTCAAGGGAAAGATGACAAAGTGTATCGATTAAAAAAGGCGATATACGAACTTAGACAAGCTCCTCACGCATGGAATAACAAGATTGACAGATGTCTTGTAAAGCCTGAGTTTAACAAAAGTCCAAATAAGCCATCATTATACATGAAAATGCGAGAAAATTATTTCTAAATAATATGCCTATATGTGGATGACTTGATTTACATTTACAACAACACAAAGATGAAGGGTTCAAGAAAACCATGATACAAGAGAATGAAATGACCAATCTTAGACTCATGAGATAATTCCTTGGTAAGAAAGTCAAACAAAATCCTAGACAAATATTGATCTTGTAAGAAAGTAAACAGATGATCTATTAAAGAAATTTGGCATGAAAGACTGTAAATCACTTACTACACCTATGATAATGACTAAGAAGATATCCACGAATGATGGATAAGAGAAACTTGATTCAACAACATACAAGAGCCTAGTTGGTTCATTAAAGGGATATGAAATAAGCCCAGGTCTAGCTTGGCACAAAGTCAACGAGTCCGACCTAGTTTGACCAAGCTTCAGGCTTGACTCAAGCTTTCTTAAAAAAAATTTAAGCTTCAGATTGGGCTCAGGCTCTGACTATTTTCTCTTAAACTTGAAACTTTTGAAAAAACGTTGTTTTATGTAAAATAATGTCATTTTTTAAAATTTAAATTAAAAAATCAAGCTAGGTTAGGTCCATTATCATCCCTGTTAACTAATCTACTTAACAAACATAAAACTAGAAATTGTGCATATCATAAACATTGTGTCTAAATTCATGAGTGATCCTAACAAAACACATTTTATAGCAGCCAAGAAGATTTTAAGATATGTCAAATGTACAAAGAATTTTGGTATCCTATATGGGGAAATAATAATTTGACAAGCTATATAGATAACGATTGGGCTAAAAGCATAAATGATAGAAAAAGTATATGTGAGTATGTAATTGAGCTTGGCAGTGAAGCAATATCAATAGCATCAAAAGAAACAAAAGACTATTGCACTATCTTCCATTGAAGCATAATATATGGCTATAATAAGTGCTAATGTGAAGCTATATGGCTCAGAAGAATTTTGGATGATCTAAAACAAGTGTTGGTGTGAAACTATATGGCTCATAAGAATTTTGGAAGATCTACAACAAGTGCTTATGTGAAACTATATGGCTCAGAAGAATTTTGGAAGATCTACAACAAGATTTGAAGGATCCAATAATGATTGTGACAATATATCAACCATTGCAATAATAAAGAATCCATGATTTAATGGGTGAATAAAAATCATTAAAATAAGGTTCCACTTTATTAGATAGCTAGTAGATCAAAGAAAGATAACGATGGAATTTTGAAAAACCAATGACCAATTAACAGATATCTTCAACAAACTAATCTTAATAGAAAAGTTCATTAAATTCAATGGTATGCTCAGAGTATTAGACTTTTTTGAGTTAAAGGAGAGTACTGAACATTAATCTAGAAAGTCTAAAGAATTATGTGTAATTAATTATGTAGAAATATCTCTTATATTCAATTATGATCTCTAAGTTCAAAATGAAAAAAAAAGGAGGTAAAATAAATATTAGCTAAAATATTATAAATGACTAGATTATTTTAAAAGTCACCAAAGTTGGCAAATTCACTAACCTTTTAAGATTATAAATAGGTCAAATTTTGTAAGCAATAGCAAGGAAAAGCAATAAAAGTCATTTTATGCAAATCCTTCTCTTCCCTTCTTCTCTTCTCATATCATATTCTTTAGTCATCATCTAATCACTTTTTAACTTGTCAAAGAAAGCCTTCGTGAACATCATCTATGTCCCATGCTTATAATTAAAATCAAGCAAATACTTCTTATATCATACACAAGCTAATTATCCTCAGAATTTCACAGAAATATGGGTAGAGAATGTAAAATTGACTGCTTTTATGTTGTAATGCTTTAAGAGTTGATGAAGGGGAGATGTTGGTTGAAAATAACATGGTGAAGTACTAACAAGCCTCTTTCTTTCATGATCCCACTAACTACAAAAGCAAATATCGATATCTTTGCTTAGTAATGACAGTGGTAATTGTTGGAAATATCAGTTGCATATTTATAGGAGGATTTTTAGGGGGATTTATATAGAATGAGATAATGATAATGATAGGCGAGCGCTTATCGAGATTGTTTGATTTATCTCCTAAAATGGATATTGGTGTATCTTTGCCTATATAAAGGCCTCCTTGTAAAGTGGAAGATAAGAACGAAAACTCTTTGTGATGCTTACATGGTATTAAAGCTCTTATGGTTTTAATTATATGCCTATTCTTTTGCTTACCCCGTTCTGTTGTGGTGTCCGTGGGAGAAAAAAAAGTCTTATGAAGAATATCGTTTTCTTGGAAAAAAACTCGAGAGCTTACATTTTTTGTACCCTGCACTTCACTTTTATCACGCATAGCATATAACCAAATCATTCTACTACAATCATCTACAAAAATAACAAATCATCGAAGACCAAATTTAGTAATAATAGCATTAGGATCCCAAACATCTTAATGAATCAACTTAAATGGAGCAGCTCTTTTATTAAAATGTAAAGGATATGAAACCCGATGACTTTTAACTAAAATAAAACTATCACAATTCATAGAATTCTCTGAAACATTAACAAATAAAGAGGGAAAACTTTCTTCAAATAAGGAAAGTAGGCATGGCCAATACGATGATGCCACAACCAAATCTTCTTTAAATTATTGCCATGATGACTCTAAACCAGATTAGTATGACTTGGAGAAACATCATCCACATAATATAGCCCGCTCCTCTTAGTGCCACATCCAATGATCGCTTGAGATTGGATATCCTAAAGTAGGTAAAAATTTGGAAACATTAGCACAATACAATCCAATTGCTCTGTAATTTGATTGACAGATAATAAACTATTTGACAGAGCAAGAACAACCAAAAAATCATGCAATGAAAAACTAGGATTGAGCTATACATCCTGCTCCAAGAACTGGAGTTGATTCTCCATTTGTTATTGTGACACTTCACTTTGATGGAGAAGTCATATATTGAAAGAGACCTTTATTATTAGTCACGTGGTCAGTGGCCCTAGAGTCAATAATCCAACTTGTATCATTTTTTGTCGTTGCCATTTTAGCTATAAAGTGATCAACATTAAACGTGTTGGCAACCTTAACCTAAGCTAATTGTTTATTGTTTATTGTTGCGTGCTTTATTTTGCTTTCATTTCTTTAGAAACCAATATGGATAATTTCAAAAAAGTATCCTTAGTATGACGAGTTTTGTTGCAATGACTGCAATGTAACTTGTCTTTCTCTGCATCCCTAACAGCATAGGGAGTGCAAGGGTCAGAAGAGATGGTTTTAGAGACCATTTCCATCGAATTACCAACATCCCTTTTTTCAAGCATAGTGATCTAACGTTGGGCTTCTCGTTGAAAAGTGTTAAAAAATTCTTTAATACATGGAATAGGTTTCATTCGAAGAAGATCACTTCGGACAGAATCATACACTTTGTCTAGTCCAGTAAGGAAATCATACACTCGATCTTTTTGGATTTCTCTTTTTGAATCTTGAGATTTGCAGTGCACACAATCTAGACTGGAATTCTTTTATCAATTTCTTGCCAAATGCTATTAAGTTTGGCATAATACATATGGATTGGACGTACATTTTGTTTTGCCCTCATTGCCTTGCACTGTAGTTTATAGAATTGAGATTCATCAGCCCATATCTCCTTAGCCATTGGGAGATTAATAAAAAGGCTAAGAAGATGTAGTTCCATGGTTTTAAGTAACCATCCTCGTGCAATAGTATCTTCGGTACACCACTTAAAGTACTTAGAACTACCCGCTTCTAGTTTTAGGTCATCTCTTTTCAAATAACCCTGTTTGTTTAATCCTGCTACATGAATTTCAGTCATCTACGACTAGATTTTGAAGTTTGTATCATTCAATTTAAATCCAAATGCTAAGTCGCTAGGGCTAGAAGACTCGATTGGGATTGGAATTTGGTTTACCATGGGGTTTGTGGTTTGGTTCACAATGGTAGTAACATTATAATTGTCATCCATGGTTGATATTTAGCTTCAAGAACAAGTTCGGATGAAGGCTTTGGATTTCTCTGGGAAAAATAATTTACGGTTCATGAACAAGGGTTTGGATAGGCTTTGATACAAAGGGATATACACAGTCATATGGCATCAAATATTAGGAAACTTTTGCACCAGTTGCAAAGATGAATACCATCAGATTTTTATTGTCCTTGGCTGCAAATTTCAATTGGCCCTTAAAACAATTTGATGTAAATATTGATTTTCTCTATGGAGACTTGGAAGAGGAAGTGTACATGCATATTCCACAAGGTTCGAAACTTCACAATCAGAAGGAAAAATATGTAGATTGTGGAAAGCTTTATATGGCCTCAAACAATCACCAAGGGCGTGGTTTGAAAGGTTTACAGAAGCTATGAAACGAATTGGTTATCACCAAGGCAACTCAGATAACATTGTTTATCAAAAGAAGGGAAGATAAAGTTACATTGCGTATCATTTATGTAGATGACATGATGGTAACAGGTGATGACATAGAAGAAATGAGAAGATTATAAGAGTGCTTATCCACTGAGTTTGAAATGAAAGACTTAGGGGAACTTAAATATCTTTTAGGAATTGAAGTTGTAAGAAACAAAACAGGTATCTACTTGTCCCAACGAAAGGATATTTTGGATCTCTTGGCTGAAACTGGTATGATAGAATGTAAACCAGTGGAGACTCCAATAATTCATAATCATCATCTAGCTATTTACTCAGATCAAGTACCAACAAATAAAGAAAAGTATCAGCGATTGGGTGGAAAGTTAATATACTTGTCACACACTCAGCCAGATATTGCCTATGACGTGAGTGTGGTAAGTCAGTTTATAAATGCTCCAAGTGAAGACCATATGGCTGCTATAATGAGAATTTTGAGGTACCTCGAAGGAGCTCCTGGTAAAGGGCTAACCTTCAAAAGCATGGGCATATTGAAGTAACGGGATTTGCAGATGTGGATTGGGCAGGTAATCTTACTGATCGGAGGTCTACCTCAGGCTACTTCATTTTTGTTGTTGGAAATTTTGTCACATGGCGTAGCAAGAAACAAAATGCAACAGCAAGATCTTCAGCAAAAGCATAATACAAAGGCATGGTTGATGGAATTTGTAAACCTCTACAGCTAAGGACATTGCTTACTGAAATAGGTTTCAAGTCAAAGGAACCAATGCTCCTAATTGTGATAATCAAGCAGTTACGAAGATAGCTAATAATCCGGTACAAAATGATTGAACAAAACATATTGAAATAGACAAACACTTCATCAAAGAGAAGCTAAATCTCAAGTTAATAGACATTCCTTTCATTTGATCAAGTGAACAATTGGCAGACATTTTAACTTATGCAATCTCAACTGAAATAACTGTTATGAATACCATACCGGTATTGGTATAAGATTTGATTTTGGTAAGGTACTGTACCAATACCTGTTAATACCTGGTACCGTTTTAGATAATTTTTTAAATTTATAATAGTCCCTAAATTTTTTAAAAATTACAATATAGTCCAAATTTATGATCTTCCAACAAAAAAATCCCTACCACGAAAAATCATAATTCATTAAATTTTGTACATATACATTCATCAAGTATATTGTAGGTTCTTTCTGTTGAAATATTATAATATATTAATGAAATTGGGCAGTCGGTAAGTTTAATTTCAAATGCTTTAAGGAAGAGTATTACAAACACATGTTTCAAAAAGAAACTTGACCAAGATATGATGAAATTTTCATATTTTCCAAAACTTTCTCTAATTTTCTCCTCTCTTATTTCCAAGGTACATCCTCCATCTCTCTCAAGAGAATAAAGCTTCCAACTTCAAGTCTTCAAATCAAATGGGTCGACTACACAATAGAAACAGTCGTGAGCCATCCCACTTTGCTTCCTCTCTCTGCCTACTTTCTCCTAATGCTCCCATATGTGCCACTTTGATTTCTCTCACTGCTTGCTTTCTTCTGCAATGTTGGGACCCGATCTCAAAACCGGACCCCAACCGGAAAAGCGAAAAACAGAAACAAAAAGTAAAAGAACGGAAAGCGGAAACGAAATGACTAAAGAGCTTGCAGAAGCGAAAGAATCGAAAGTGAATCGAATACGAAGTAAACAAACAGTTCAATCGAACCGAAACAAATGTCCGACATCTGCGAACAATCATTATAGAAAAATGTCGCGTTGGAAACCTTAGACTAAGACAATCCGAAAATCGGTATAATTTTTTTTCTTTTTTTCTTTTCTTTCTTGTTCCTTTCGTTCTCTTTCTTTTTCATTCTTATTCATCTTTCATCAATCTCAATCAAAACAATATAATTTCCCCATTTGGAAATTTTTCCTCAATCAAAACTCAATTTAGAAAATTCGTCTTAAACTCAATCTCATCTTTAACAAAACTTATTCTTAATTTTCCTATAATCTCAATTTACTAGTTTTCTCTAAATCATGCATATCTCATTCCAATTTTTCCTTTGCCATAAAAACAATCATACAAATCCCATAGTTCATCTTTTAACCAAAGTCTTATTCTTATTCTTTCTTTGCCATAAAAATTTCGGCAGCATAACGGTTGTATTCTATACAACCTAAAAAAATCTGCAAAAGGTTTAAAAGCACTTCTATAAGTCCCAATCAAAACACACAATTCCTCGGACCTCCTGTCCGGAAATTCCCATCACAAACAAACACAAACCTATACCTAAAACACTTCAATAAATCTCAATCATCAACATCATCGGACCTCCCGTCCGGAATCCAAAATACAACCAAAACCCATTCATACACAGTCACAATCATATCTCAATTTATAATCATATGCAATTGCCATTCATATCCAATCCCATTCATATACATCTCAATTCAATACACAAGTCCATAATTTACTTACATATTCCGATTCCATAATCATACACAAACTCAATTCCATACATAAATTCATAATTTATATACATCATGAATTAAAAGCTTAAGAACATTAATGGCTTTCCAAGCCATATATAAAAATCCAATGCTAAAATCAAACTTTACACAAAAATACACAGTATGCAAAAATCGAACAAAACATCTTGACATTCTTTCATCTGATCTCCTGCTCGAATACCTAGAGATGGGGATAAAGGGGGTGAGCTAGACAGCTCGTGGATAACATATTTATAAATTGAAAGATAAGAAAAAATCATTTCTCAAAACATTTGCCCTTTAGCAAATTTTTCAAAAACTTATTTCTTAAACCTTTCCACTTTTCAAATCATTTATACTAAGCTTCCAACATTTTCACTATTACAAACCTCAATTTCTTATTCCTTCAAAAATCTCAAATTTTTCACAAATCATAAACAATTTCCAAAAATATGAATGCATCACATTATAAATGCATCATAATTTAAAAAAATCAAATATCACATAACACTTCATAATGGTTTGGTTTGGTCCAAACGGAACGTACTACACAGTCCCGCATAGCGGTCCTGTGTAGCCGTAAACTTATGAGAGTCCGAGATCGGAGCTCCAGTGCCACTAGCGGGCAGGCGGGCGAAGTCTTTAAAAAGAGAGACAGTGCAGTGACTCTAACTTATGGGACCTAACCAAACTAATATAGCACATTTCATGCTTGAAAATTAGATTGCCCGAAGGCACATTTCAAAGCTTAAATTCTTTTCATGATCATGTCACATTCAACAATAACATTCACAAACCAATCGAATACACATAACATAATTGCGATCATTCAAGAACGCAACAATTTTAGCCATAATCAAAATTTCACATAACAAAAAGAAATCACATATTAATTCTTCAATTGAACAAATACAAAATGCAACACTTTTCATAATTAAACAATTCATTCATAAATAATGAATTTCGGAAATTTTACCAATTTATCAAATCATGTTAAACAATGAAATTAACCTTTGTAACAATTTTTCAAAATCATTCGGAACTCATCATTAGCAATTTCTTAAATCATTACAAAATCAACAAAATTAATCGTTCAAAATAATAATAATTTAAAAACAATTTTTGCTTTCTTTATTTTTTGAAAATTCATATATAGCTTATAAATCAAAATATAAACACTCTACCCACCTCAAATCTATGTTAGAAACTTGTCCATAGCTTCAATTCTCCAAAGCCTTTCTTCTTTCCTCCAATTTAAAATTTTCTAAACCAAATTCACTCAAATTTAACATCATAAAAAGCATAATTACTCAAATTATTGGACCCCGATTTTTTAGTGGAATTTACGAATGATATAAAATTAGTGTTTTATATATGCATTATGTAATGTAAGTTGAAATTGAGAAATAAAGAGTGAAAGTGTGAAATGTTGTTAAATTAGAAAAGTTTGACTTAAGAGTTGACGTTTTGATTTAAGCCAAATTTGAGGAAATGATCTTCATGAATCTTGTGGCCTCTGTCGAGAGCTTTCCGTAGCCATAGAGTTTGATATTTTTCGATATTGGGAGCGAGAATTATGATCAGTCAAAGTCAAGTCAAAGTTAAGTATTATTTTGTTTGAAGTTTGACTTTTTGAAGTAAAAGTTGACTTTTTGATTTAGGCAAAATTTGATAAAATAATCTACATGAAACTCGTAGAGTTTGCTAAAAGCTTTCTGTGGCCATAAAGTATGCAATTTTTCGATGTCGGGATTGAGAGTTATGATCGACCGAAATTGGAGGTTGTTTAGGAAAAATGATAAGGACAGAATCTTTGATTGGAAATTTAATTTCCTTATAAGCCAAATTGATTTTTCTGTTCTTCAGGGAAGTTGTAGAACTTCCTTTGATCTTTTATTGACACCAAATTTGTCAAATTCTGAGTTCGGGATCGAGAGATATGATTTTTGAAAAGTTCGGTTTTGAAGTTCC
>JANZXV010000212.1:34511216-34522803 GCA_027576455.1 Erythroxylum roigii | reverse complement strand
ATTAATCTGGGTGAGGGCCCCGCAGACGTAGGCAAGTTGGCCGAACTGCGTTACCAAACGTCGGCGTTTTATTTTCTGGTATTGCACGCTTGAAAGTATTAATTTTTTCGTGCCGAAGAGTGTATTTTGGATAATCTGCGAATTTCTAGACGATTAAGTTACTTCACACATCAAAGAGCAATTTGTGAAAGAAAAATTAATTTAATTAAGTTGGACTTGATTATAAAATTTGAGAAACTTTTGGGATCAAATATGAGATATTTGATTTTATTAAATTAAATTAATTAGAATTAGAATTAGAATTTGATTTTAATTATAATTAAATAAATTTAATTTTAATTAAAGACCCTCATGATTTTTCTATTTAAAAAGGGAAGAACATTTTAGAAGCTAGCACTTTGTCTTCTTCCTCTCAAAATCAGTCTTGAGAATTGCTCTATGGATACCATTGGAGGCTGGACATTTGAACAGCTCGTGATTGATCAATCGAAAATTTTTCAATGTTTTTCAACAAGAAGACGAACAAGGTACAATTTTTAATTCGTTTTCTGTTTTATTCAAGTTTATTCAATTTTACGGATCTGTTCAGGATTTGTAAAAATTTTGTTTTCCACTGCATTCGTGATTTGATCATGGTTGGATTTGAACAGTGGTATTAGAGCCTCCTTTAATTGTATATCTTTAATTAGAGGCTTGATTCTGATTGATTGTGATAATATGTTAAGGTTTGAAGAACTACAACGTGCATGTTATTCGAGACTACTCTTGTTTCATCATGAAAATTGTTTATTGTATTTCTCTACATAAAGTTACACTTGTGCAATATTTCTAAAATATTAATTCACATTAGTGTTCTATTGTTGCCTAAGCCCATGTTTATACGATGTTGGAAATTGTTTATATTTGATTTGCCTATGTCAAACAAATGTTTTCATGACATGGCTCTTGAGAGGCTTGCATTTGAGTTCTAGAAATTGTTTCCATACGCATGCTCTATTTTATGTTCATCCAACTGCCATATTTTATTTTTTGAATTTTTCCTTTTCTCTGCTCTTGCAAATGACTCAGATATGAACTTAATTGTGTTCTTTGTGGATTATACTGCTTGTTATGCCCATATTATTTTCCTTTATTGTTTGTTTTTGGATCTGGAGCATTTAGTTTCTGCCCACAAACAAGTGTATTTACTGTTTAAGAGGGGTGATTATTGCCCCTCTATGCGAACAAGGTGTCGCCTGACACCATTGGGTGGCGTCAATGACGCCTCGCTATGCCACTGGCTGGTGTCGTTGGCATCGACATTGCTTGTGATGCTAAACACTAGCGATGCCAGGGTCAATCATTCGACAAAGGAGGAGCGACGGATGATGGTCGGGAAACGTGGGTGATGGGAGTTGGTTAGAGATAAGATGGGGAAACGTGGGACAACAATGTGAGGGAAGTAGAAGTGGGGGCATAAGTTTAAAAAAAAAGTGGGAGGGAGGCAATTGCAGAAGCAGACAATATCTTATAGAGAAGACGATGGGCGCGTGAATGCGTTTGTAGTAGACGCGATTGGCACGTGCAGTTCACGCGCCAGTCAACGTCTTGTTGACCGTGGGCACATGTACTGCATGCGCCCGCTTACCATCATCTGACGCATGCACGCACGCGCTAGACACCCTCCCATCCCTCTTTTATTTGTTTTTAAATGTTTATAAAACCTTTAAATGTTTATAAAACCTTAAATTGTTTGCTCAGTTAGTTACTCGGTATCTGTCAATGATGAGGAGATTGGTCAAATAATTTCTTCTCGCGGGTTGCGCCAGGGTGATCCCTTGTCACAGTACTTGTATGTATTGTGTGCCGAGGGTTTGTCAGCTCTTTTATCAGATGCAGAGCGTCGCAAAGCAATTACAAGTATCTCTATTTCTCGTCACAGTCCATCCATCTCACATTTGTTGTTCGCTGATGATTCATTTTTATTTTTCAAAGCTACTGAACCACAATGTCATGAGATTAGAAGGTTGTTGCATGTTTATGAACGAACATCTGGGCAGGCAGTGAATCTACGGAAGTCTGGCGTTTTCTATAGTGCTAATGTTTTTGAGGTTCAGAAGGTCATTTTCTCGAACATACTTGATGTCCATCTTCCACTGGATCATAGTCGATACTTGGGATTACCCTCTTTGATTGGTAGTAACAAGAAAGCTGTCTTCGCTTTCCTGCGTGATAAATTGTGGGCTCGTATTCATAATTGGAAAAATAAATTTTTGTCACGTGCAGGAAAGGAGATCTTGTTGAAAGCAGTCGCACAAGCTATTCCAGCTTATAGCATAAGTGTTTTTCTTTTGCCTATTTCTTTATGCGATGAGCTTCAAAAGATGATGAACTCCTTCTGGTGGGGCACAAAAGACGACAGACGACATAAAATTCATTGGTTAAGGTGGGACCGTATGTGTGCAAAGAAATCTGACGGTGGCTTGGTTTCAGAATCTCCATTGTTTTAATCTTGCGATGTTGGCTAAGCAAGGGTGGCGTCTCTTGACGTCATCTAACTCACTTCTTTATAGGCTTTACCGAGCTCGTTATTTTCCAAATGGTGATTTATTATCAGCTACTTTAGGATCAAATCCAAGCTTTACATGGCGCGGTATTCACCACACTTTGTCAATTATTCGTGCAGGTGTTCGATGGCGTGTTTGTACTGGGTTGAATGTTCGTGTTTGGTCCGATCCTTGGATACCTCGCAATCACGCTTTTCGTGTCTCGTCCGGTTCTCCAACTCTCACTTCTGACCTGCGAGTGGCTGATCTTATTGACCAAGAAGCTAGGTGTTGGGATATTGATAAAGTTCGACATGTGCTTTCAGATGTGGATGCTAATGTTGTTCTCTCAATTCCACTTTCGAATCATGCTACCGATCGTCTTATTTGGCATTATGACAAACGCGGCTTGTATACTGTGAAATCTGGATATTATCTTGCCTCCCATTTGAATCGACCTCCAGAATCGATTCCAACAGTTAATTGGAAGCATGTGTGGAAACTAAAAGTGCCACCAAAGGTTTGTGAATTCATGTGGAGAGCCCTTCGTGGCGTTTTACCAATAAAGTGTAAGTTGGCCCAGCGTCGCTTGGCAATCGATACTGCTTGCGGATGTGGTGAAGATGTTGAAACACTCGATCATGTGTTGTTACATTGTTCCCGTGCTGTAGCTGTATGGCAGCTTTGGAATCGCAGCGGAAGCTCAATTTTGCTGCCTTTACGGGAATGTTTTGCGGAATTGTGTGCAACACAGCCCATAGACGTGGTTAATGAATTTGTTATGGTATGTTGGCGTGTGTGGTGGGCTCGAAATCAATTGCTTTGGAACCAGCATAGTGTTGCTCCGGAGATAACTCTTCACACAACCCTTGATTTCCTTCAAGATTGGACTGTTGCACAGCTTCGTCGGCGACAGCAGCCCCCTCATACACCCGCCTCAACTTTGAGTGCACATGGTGCTCCTCTTGTTCAATGGAAATGTTACACCGATGCAGCAATTTTTGACTCATCGTGTAGCATTGGAATCGGCACTGTTACTTGTTCAGCCGATGGTTCCTTTCTCCATGCCTTCTCATCATTCTGTTCTGGTTCATTTACTCCACGTGTTGCCGAAGCCCTTGCTTTGCGCTTTACACTTGAACAGGTTTTACATCGATGCACAGGTGATGGAGTTGTGTTTTGTGCAATCCCTTACAATTGCTTGTGCTGACTGGTCTAAATATGGTTCCATAATAACGGATTGCCGAATCATGCTTGCCCAACGGCCTAATGTTCGAGTCTTATGGTTAGGCCGGAATGATAATTTCTTAGCACATCGCTTAGCTTGTAATTCTCTTTTTCATTCTTCTTTTAATTTTTGGACATCTCCTCCAGCTTGTATTGCAAACTCTTTTTGATATTGAATGATTTCTTTTCCCTAAAAAAAAACCTTAAATTGTCAATTTAATTAATTTAATAGAGATTAAATTTTTTTTACTCCTAATAAAATTGAAAGTATTTTACTAAATTTTGAAAATTGTTTTCAAAGGGAATTTTTATTAGAAAAATTTTGGAACTTAATTTAATTTTTCAAGAGTTGAATTATTAAATTAAATTTATCATCAAATCAATAATTAGAATCAAGCAAAAGTTTTAAATAATTTTTTCATAATTAGATTATGTTTGAAATTATAAATATAATGAGATTATATTATTTTGACGAGATCAGAAATTTTTGAAATTTTAAATACTTCAATAAAATATTAAGTACACGTTAGGAATGTGATAATTGCCTTCCATTATTTAATAATAAAACTAGAATTCTGTTTATTGCTTGGCTTGTTGAGTAAACTCAAGGTCACTTTAATCCGAATATGTTTTATTTTAAATTAATGGTTCTTATTTAACTAAATTTGTATGATTTTGATGAGTAAACTCATGATCATATAGATTTAGAGGCAAGGTTAGGAATAATATATGTGATATATTTAGCAAAAGTTGTCACTTAACGGTTTTAGGAGTCACATGAGATATGATTGAAAAGTAGTTTTTTTTACCTAATTTAATTTTAGTTAGTTTGTTGATCAAACTCAAGATCAATTAATTTTAAATAGGATCCTAGCCTATTAGGAAATTTTTTGATAATTTTTTGATATAATAGTGAGGGCTATTATTTTAAATAAAATAGTGGGAGTAATCAAATAATTTTAAAGTCCTTATTTTTTTATTTTGGATATAAACTAATATATGCTCCTTTTATATTTTTCGGTTATTGAATTTAAAGATGAGTACAAACCTAACATTGAGGAGCATCATAGATGCTAACAAGTTGACTAGACCCAATTTTTTGGATTGGTTACGAAACTTAAGAATAGTTCTTAGGCAAGAAAAGAAGTTATACGTCCTTGATACTCCTGCTCCATCAGAACCTTATTCAGATGCAACTAATGAAGATTGGGAGAAATATTAGCGTTATGTTAATGACGTTGAACAAGTTACATGTGTAATGTTAGCTTACATATCTCCTGAACTTCAGAGGTAGCATGAGAACATGGATGCACCTACTATGATGCTGCATCTTAAGGAGTTATTTGGTGCACAAAGTAGGGTAGAGAGATATTAAATCTCCAAGGCACTGTTTTAATGCAAGATGATAGAAGGATCTTCAGTCAACCTTCATGTGCTGAAGATGATTGGGTATATTAAAAAATTGGCCCAATTAGGTTTTGTCATGAACCATGAGTTAAACATTGATCTAGTGTTGTAGTCTCTAAGTTCGAGCTTTTCACAGTTCGTCATAAGCTTCAGCATGAACCAGAAGGACATGACATTGCCTGAACTGTTGAACATGCTCAAGACTGTAGAAGGGTGCCTTAAGAAGGAACTCAATTATGTACTTATTGTCGGTTCTTCTAAAAGCATGAAAAAGGGCTTTAAGAAGAATAATAACAAGAAATAGAAGGCTTCTACTAGTGTAATAAAGGCCAAAGGAACTGTCAAGAAGAAGAGCAATGACAACAGCACATGTTTCATTGTGGAGTCAACAGACATTGGAAGAGGAACTACCCATCTTATCTTGCTAGCTTGAAAGATAAGAAGCTTAAGGAAGCTATCTCTTCAGGTATGTTTAAGATTGAAATCAATCTTTCTACTTCTGCTCCACATTCTTGGGTATTAGATATTGGTTATGGTTCTCACATATTTAATAACATGCAGCTGTTAACAAGGAGTAGATCATTGAAGAAAGGCGAAGTGGACCTGCAAGTGGCAATGGAGAAAGAGTTGCTACATTAGCTGTAGAAACTTGTAATTTAACTTTGCCTTATAACCTTGTATTAGAACTTGATAATTGTTAATATGTCCCTGTTATTACAAGAAACATCATTTCTCTTTCTTAGTTGGATTTGAATGGATTTGTCTTTGTAATTAAGGATAAAAATTATTCTTTTTATAAAGATGATGTCTATTATGGATCTGGATTAGTTACAAATGGTTTGTATGAGTTAGATCTCGAAAAGCCAATTCATAATATAAATAGTAAGAAAAGAAAATTAAGTAACCAAACTCCATCTTATTTATGGCATTGTAGGTTAGGTCATATCAATGAAACTAGAATCACAAAATTACATAGAGAAGGATATTTAGATCCTTTTAATTATGAATCATATGAAACTTGTGAATCTTGTTTATTAAGAAAGATGACCAAACTACCCTTTAAGGGAAAGGGACAATGTGCTAGTGAGTTACTAGAATTGATACATTCAGATATATATGGAGCTATGTCCACAAATGCTAGAGGTGTATTCTCATATTTCATTACGTTAACTGATGATGATTCTAGATATGGTTATGTATACTTGATGAAACAAAAGTCTGAAAAAAACTGGCAAAAGTGTTAAGACACTTTGATCATATCGAGGTGGTGAATACTTATACCACGAGTTTCTTAGTTACTTAAAAGAGAATGAGATTCTCTCACAATGGTCTCCTCCTGTAACTCCACAACATCATGAAGTTTCTGAGAGGAGAAATCATACACTGTTAGAATTGGCATGTTTTATGATGAGTTATGCAGTCTTTACTCTGTCCTTTTGCGGGATACGCAATTGAAACCACAATATATCTTCTAAATAGAGTTCCATCTAAATCGTTTGATAAGACACTATATGAGATATGGACTGGTAAAAGACCTGGATTATATCACATAAAGATTTGGGTATGTGAAGCTTATGTGAAGCGTATTATATTTTATAAGCTTCAAGCTAAATCAGATGAATACAAATTTGTGGGGTATCCGAAAGAAAGTTTCGATTATCAATTTTATCATCCTATTGAGCAAAAGGTGTTTGTCTCAAGACATGTTACATTCTTAGAAAGAGAATTTATTCTTAAAGAAAGTAGTGGGAGTGAGGTTGAACTTAAAGAAGTTCAAGAGCCACATACTCACATCGAAATGGAACAAAAACCTTAAGTTGATACATACGATGTACAACCGAGAGTTTAAGAGACACATAGTCCACGATGAACTAGTATGATACGTCATCCTCCCATTAGATTAGATCTACATATTGAGCAGGGAAAGGGTAACGTATCATTTATACATGATGAGCTACTACTTTTGAAGAAACAATGCCTGGCATTAATTCTTTAAAATGGCAAGAAGCTATGAGATTTGAAATGGAATCCATGTATACTAACCAAGTATGGACTTTGGTTGATGCACCTACTGGTATTGTACTTATTAGGTGTGAGTGGGTTTTTAAGAGAAAAACTGACATGGATGGTAATGTACATACGTACAAAGCAAGGTTAGTGGCTAAAGGTTATAAATAAAAATAAGGGGTTGATTTTGATGAAACCTTTTCACCAGTAGCAATACTAAAATTCATCAGGATCTTGTTATCCATAGTAGCATATCATGATTATGAACTCTGGCAGATGGATGTCAAAATTACATTTCTTAATGGGAATTTTTAGGAGGATGTGCATATGACACAACCTGAAGGTTTTGACTCTAAGAGATTTCCTAATCAAGTATGTAAGTTGCAAAGGTCCATTTATGGACTTAAGCAAGCGACACGGAGTTGGAACATCCGTTTTAATGAGACAGTCAAAGAGTTTGATTTTATAAAAAATGTGGATGAACCATGTGTCTATAAAAAGGTTAGTGGGAGTACAATCGTTTTCTTGATACTATATGTGGATGACATATTGCTAATTAGAAACGACATACTTATGCTACAGTTTGTAAAGATTTGGTTGTCCAAGAACTTCTCTATGAAGGATATGGGAGAAGCAATATATATTATGGGAATAAAGATTTATAGAGATAGATCAAAGAGGTTTCTTGGATTTTCCCAATCCACGTACATAAATAAAGTGCTAAAGAGGTTTAGCATAGAGAATTCCAAGAGGAGATTCTTACCCATATTGTATGGGATTTCTCTCTCACAGTGTGTCTAAAGACACAAGAGGAGAGAGATAAAATGGATTATATTCCATATGCTTCGGTAATTGGATCAATCATGTATGCGATCCTATGTACCAGGCCAGATGTTTCTTATGCTTTGAGCATAACGAGCAAGTTTCAATCTAATCTTGGTGAGGGTCATTGGATGGTTGTGAAAAATACCTTAAAGTACTTGAGAAGAACTATAGATGTTTTCTTGGTCTATGGAAGAGATGAACTGAGAGTTCAAGGATATTCATATGCTAATTTCCAGTCAGATACCGATGATAGTAGATCACAGTCAGTGTATATCTTCATTCTAAATGGTGGTGTAGTAAGTTGGAAGAGTTCCAAACAACCAACTATTGTAGATTCAACGACCGAAGCAAAGTACATTTCAGTGTTAGAGGAAGCAAAGGAAGCAGTTTGAATCAAGAAGTTCATCACTAAAATTGGAATGGTTCCTAGCATTGTTGAGCCTATAGTATTGTATTGTGACAACAATGGTGCTATTACGCAAGCAAAGGAACTCAGGTCTCATCAACGATCCAAACATGTACTCAGGAAGTTTCACTTGATCAGGGAAATAGTGAAGCAGAAAGGCATAGCATTGGAGTGAGTTCCTACTAAAGAGAATATAACAGATCCTCATACTAAGCCATTATTTTAAAAGAGACATGATCAACATATGGATAGATATGGCATTAGATTCATAGAGGATTGACTTTAGTGCAAGTGGGAGATTGTTAGTTTATGCCCTTGCAGCCAATCAATTGGATGCAAATTAATGTATAACATTATTTTAATTAATGAAAAGGCTTTATTTATCTTTATAAATTAATTTAATTAATATTTTATTCTTTAATACTAAAGATAAAATCCTTGGAATAATTACTGTGTAATTGAAATTATGATGAGATGATAATTATGAGATTTAATTTACACTTATGTATTATTCCTAAATGTTACTAGTTGTAGTTTCATCAAGACGAGATATTGTTGAAACGGTAAAACTAGTATACCTTATGTTTCTTTCTTATGAAGAAAGTAATTGATCTCATAAATTAAAGTATAGAGATACTTAAACTAATGTGTGGGTGATTGTTAAAGAATAAGTCACTGAACTGACCCGATTATGAGAATTTCAGATGGAATATTACTTATGTGTCTATGGATTATCTCATAATGATGGTTGTATAATTGATCCTTAGACTTGAGATTACCAAGGTATCTCGTGTGGGAATTACTGTGTTTTGATGCTACTTATAAATCGTCACAGGATAATTTAGTCGTTAGTAATTGGATATAGTATGAATCATATGGAAATAGTTGAGTAAGTCAATATTGGATTCGTCACTCTAAAGTAATTCAAGAGAATATTCTACTGTTCTTGATTAGTAATGATTTATGGAATTCTCTGGCCAGAGTGAATTGACATTTGAAAAGGTGTTTTTCAATTTCAATTATAATATTGAATAACGAAAGGATTAAATTATACATCATAGCCATGTATGGACAGATTAAGTCAATCACTTTGACATTCTTGATATTTGGGTAATCATGACATGTTGCTAGACGTCAATCATAATTTATGATTATGAATTGTTTAATTGGAAAATTAAAGATAAATAAAAAGAACTTTTAATTTATCTAAGTCTAATTGAGAATTAGAATTGTAATTTATATTCATTGCCAATTTATTATGAACCTAATGGGTCACACATAGAAGAGCAATTTGTGAAAGAAAAAATTAATTTAATTAAGTTGGAGTTAATTATAAAGTTTGAGAAACTTTGGGCATCAAAGATATTTAATTTTATTAAAATTAAATTAATTAGAATTAGAATTTGATTTTAATTATAATTAAAGAAATTTAATTTAAATTAAATATCCTTATATTTTTTTCTATTTAAAAAGGGAAGAACATTTTAGAAGGTAGCACTTTGTCTTCTTCCTTTCAACTTAGGCTTGAGAATTGCATTGTGGATACCATTAGAGGCTGGACATTTGAACAACTTATGATTGATCAATCATAAAAAGTTTCACAAAGGTTTTTTCATCAGGAAGACGAACAAGGTACAATTTATAATTCATTTTTTGTGTGTTTTATTCAAGTTTATTCAATTATCAAGATACGCTCGGAATCCGTAAAATTGTTTGTTTTTTACTACACCCGTGATTTGATCACGGTTGGATTGTAACATATCTTTTTTTTCCAAGTCTGTTGAGTGATACTTTTCTTTCTTCAAAATATTGAATGGAGCCAAAAATGGAGAAAGTAGCACTGGCAGTGGTGACATTGACCAGTAAATTAAGACCATACTTTCATATGCATGTAGTTACTGTCATTAAAAATCTGCCTCTTTTCTAAATCCTCTCCAAACTTGAATGTTTAGGAAGGATGATAAAATGATCCATCAGGTTAGCCAATATTAAGTTTTTCAATATATATTTTTTTATCTATTGTCAAGTTTCTGATCAATATCCCTTAGAAGAAGATGGAATCTGCTATAACTTTGTTTTTTTGATTTCTAGCAATTTATACAATTAATAAGTTATAAAATGTATTACATTTTGATAAGTTCGGTATAACATAACCTTGTACTATTACTCTATTAGTACCCTTTGGGGCTCATCAATGAATTCATTTTAAATTCCAAAAAGAAGTCAAGTTTTTGAGTATGTTACTTTACTGATGCAAGTGAGTAGTCAATCAATGGTTCTTATAACAAAATAAAAATATGTACCATGAATTTGTAACTACACTGGTCAATACATTAGTCAACTGGTATGACATATTGGTCGACCAATGTATTTGTGAGGTCGATCAATATGGTTTTAAAGACAATAATATGAATTTGTCATGCTTTAGTTGATATAATATAATATATTATTTTACCAATATGTATAATACTCAACCAATGCTACTGTCATTGGCCATTGTAACGACTAGTTTTTATTTCTAATTAGTATTTGTTTTGAGTATATATAAACCATATAGGAGTTATAGGGAGTTGGTTAGGAATATTAAAGATTTATTAAAAGCTTTGAAAGGTTACAGAATACATGATTGCATTATAGAACATATATTAAACCTTTATTAATTGGTCTTAGTAAAAAAAAAATCTGTAGTTATATGATGGTTGTAATTTGAGAAATTGCTTAGGATAAAATTTGTGCGGGTTACTCTTAATCTTTAATAAGCTTTATTAAGGGTTACTCTTCACCCTTGGCAAAGTAAGACGATTGTAAGGTGTTCCTCTTCACCCATAGCATAGAAGATAATGTATGGAGAGTTGCTCTTTATAAATTAAAGGAAAAGGATAGTAAATTCCTAAGTAGAGCTTGGGAAGTGGACGTTGGTTAAAGGTTGTTTGGTGGACATTGAATTACTAAGTAGAGCTTGGGGAGTGGATGTACGTTAAAGGTTGTTTGGTGGAACCATTATAAATTATTATTTTTCTCTCATAACCTACTCTCTTTTATAATTGTCGGACCCCGGCCCCGAGGCCCGACTGCCCCGGGAGGCGAGCCCGTTGGGGGCCCGTGCCCGGGACAATTGTTCTTCTTGATTATCTTGATTCTTTTGATTTACGCCTTTACCTTAATAATTATCTTGATTAAATACTTGTTA
>JANZXV010000212.1:34488923-34510414 GCA_027576455.1 Erythroxylum roigii | reverse complement strand
AGGTACGACAATACAACCCTAGCTTTCTCTCTGTTTTCTGCGACCAATTTCCTCTCAAAAAGACTGACTTGAGCGTCAGAGGGGCCTTCCGGGAACCAATCCTCGGCTTGCCTTTATTTGTTTTGCAGGTATTCCATAGCCAGAGTCGCACAGATCATGGATCCAAACAACGATATTCAACCCCAATAAAATCCGACTGAACCAACCTTCATCATCAAATTCCATATCATCTTCATTGATTTCATCTACTGGTCTAGTGGCATCTTTTCCTTCAACCTCAATTTCAATTGCGGCTCTGTCATTTGGAACATCAAAAGCATATTCATTGTCTTTAGTATGATTGGCACATCAATTGGTCATATTGCACCCCGCGCTTATGTCCAATCTAGTTCATCTCATTCATAACATCTACCCATCTTCAAGCCTGTATTCTTAAGCTTTCTCCCTAGAATTGAGCTTATTAATCTAACATGGCATGAACTTCATATGAAAAGTAAAAGAAAGCCCTAATTTGATTAACACTTAAATTTACTAAACTTTTAAACCCTAATATCCCCAGTTCTAAAAATCCCTAATTTCATTAACACCTAAATGTTGTTTTTGCTTCAGCACTTTTCAAAGATTTATCTCCTCTTCTTCTGAATGACACCGTTTACAATGCATCAAAGTCTCGAGTTAGGGTTAAAGAGTTAAGTGAAGAAGTTTTTGATAAAAGCGATGTCAGGATCAACTGCGATTTTGCGATTTGTAAAATGAGAAAAAAAAATTCGGATCATAATGATCTGATTTAGCTTCTAAGTTTTCATGTTTGATCCTCTTTTTTAGCATCCTAAAAATGGGACCACAAACTCTACTCCAATAACTCTATTCCAAGTTTGCTCCGCGTCCAATATGATGTCATTTTGCAAGTTCTGCACATAATACAACGTAATTTTTACTATAAAAGGGCGTTTTATTGGGCACAGAACAAGGTTGGAGCATAATAATAAGAATAAAGTTGAACCCCCTAAAAATATGTCGACCAACCATTAGTATAATTGTCTGCTTATCATTTTTAAAGTACATTAAACTAATGTCATTTAAGGTTTCAAATTTAAATAAAGCTTAAACTGCAGAGAGAAAATGGGGATCATGCCAAAAGAACTCAAATGATAGAGCCTACAACTAATAATGGAGTCCCACAGTTGCCAATAAATTTATACTGAAAATGATACTTTAAAAGTTGTCTGTGATGTTACTCTTCCTCAAACGCGAGACAATTTGCAAAAGTATTGTATCTTTTTATATGAAATCATAGATGATGTCATTCGTCCTCTTGACGTCACTGTCTATGTCAATCTTTTTATCCCTGCTGCGGCAGCCGCAGCCACTACTGGTAATAGCTTTTTATATGAAATCATAGACGACATGATTGTAGTCATTCTCTTCACGTCACTGTCTATGTTAAATCTTTCTATCCACTTAAGGGAACTTGAGTGTTAGCCAGCCAAGCCAACACAACTAAGAATGGAAGTGGTTGAAGATGTTGTGATTGTAGGGGCTGGAATTGCTGGTCTTGCAACCTCCTTAGGTCTTCACAGGTAACCCATGAGACCAATCGACATAACTCACATCTTCGTTTCATACTATGGATCTTGTGCTAATAAACAACTGTATTCGTGGCTGTTGGATGCAGGCTTGGAATTAAAAGCTTGGTGTTGGAATCATCTGAGAGTTTGAGAGTTGCAGGATTTGCTTTAGCAACATGGCCCAATGCTTGGAGGGCATTGGATGCCCTTGGCATTGGCGAATCTCTTCGTCAACAACATAAGTTGATCCATGGGTAACTCTCTCTCACTATGTCTCTTATGTTCCCGACTAACACCACCTTACTCTTGGATGTTTCCCACTAGGCTTCCCAAATTACAAGGTTCCTATTTTTTAGTTCCTATTGTCAAACAATGTTTTCCATTACTATCCTGATTTTACAAGTTGCAATCTTTCCCTTTAGATTGTCAAGACCGACCTGCAAGACACCAGATAATTAAACTGGGGGTTGGTGCTTTCTTAGAATAGTATATAGAAGTCTGAGTTATGATCACAAACTCTGGTTTCCCATATCCTTGGAACAAACATAACTATGGACCACGATAATTGCACCCTGTCACCTGCAACTTGAATGCCTCCATAGTAATGGTCAATTTATAAGGCAAAAGCAAACTAAGAGTCTAAGAGAACCTTCCAATGCAGATTAGCAGCTACCTCATCAGTTACAGGCCAACCTGGTGCACAGATATCTTTTAAGGCCGATGGGAAAGGGTAAGTTATTGCACTGGCTTTCACCACGAGAGTTATAAACGTCTATTTACGACTTTATGAGACATTTTGTCGTTGAATAGGCGAGGTCATGAATTCAGATGCGCCAAAAGGAACTTGTTACTTGAAGCCCTTGCAAAGGAACTCCCAAGTGGTACGATTAGGCACTCCTCCAAGGTGGTCTCGATTCAGGAATCAGGCTACCTCAAGGTCATACATCTTGTTGATGGCACCGTCATCAAAACCAAGGTAAGAATCCAGCAGTATTCCTTTTGCTTCTGTATTTTCATTCAGCTTGAATAATCTCAACGAGGTAATTGGTACCATCTTGTGTTAGGATGCTTCACTGTTGCATGAGATTTCTGGAGTGCCCGTGATAAGTTACATTCACTGTTGTTACCACCTTCGAACTCTGAATATTTCTATCCACTTGTTAATGCAAGGTCTTAGTTGGCTGTGATGGAGTGAACTCGGTGACAGCAAAATGGCTAGGATTCAAGAAGCCAGCTTTCACTGGTCGATCAGCCATTAGGGGCTGCGCAAATTTCAAGGATAGCCATGGCTTTGACCCCGAATTTCTGATGTACTTTGGTAAAGGGGTTCGGTCAGGTTTCATTCCTTGTGATGATACAACTATTTACTGGTTTTTCACTTACTGGACAAGTAGCCAAGGTAAATAAACACTTGAGAATTGAAGCATGGTTGTTTGTTAGCATTTGTGACATGTTCTAAATTTTGGTACTTGTAGAGAAAGACATGGAGCAGAGCTCTGCAAACATGAAGCAATTTGTTCTGAAAAATCTTGGAAATGTACCCGAACGAATAAGGAACATAGTGGAAGCCACGGAATCGGATCATTTTCTTTTAACTCCTCTAAGATACAGGCATCCCTGGGAGGTTTTGTGGGGAAACATAAGCAAAGGCAATGTTTGCGTTGCCGGTGATGCACTCCACCCCATGACACCGGATCTTGGCCAAGGTGGGTGCTCTGCTTTGGAGGATGGCGTTGCCTTAGCTAGGTGCCTTGCCGAGGCATTGGTGGGAAAATCAGGCGTAGAAACTAAGGAGAAAGAGGAGGAAGAATATAAGAGGATTGAAATGGCACTAAAAAAGTATGCAAAAGAGAGGAGATGGAGAAGCTTTGATCTCATAACCACAGCTTATACTGTTGGTGCTATACAACAAAGTAGTGGGACTATAATGAGGTTACTTAGAGATACAATATTGATGAAGTTTCTGGGTGGGTTGCTGTTGAAGAAAGCTGATTTCGACTGTGGAAAGCTCAGCATTCCATGATAAAGCTCTCTCCTTCGTTTATTACTGTTTGTGAGTTTTTTTCTTTTTAATCGATGTAACAGTCGGTTGTAATGCAATTTTCATAATAGAATTCCTGAGAACATGTTAAAACCTGTGCGTAATTTGTATCATATAATGGTCCTCTGCTTGTCTCCATGAAACTGGATCATGTCATTGTAGTCAATGAGGTCACCCCCTACGTCATCGTTTGGAGCTATCATCTATGGTCTTCTTATGCGTGTTACACTGTTACTCAAGAGTTCTTCCCTACCATTAGTCAACAAAGTATCATGGAAGTCAAAAGTGGAGACAAGATAACAAATGAGAGAAGAGAGTGTATCATCTAATGTCCACAAAGTAATTGACTTGGAACCTCTCATATGTCCATTGGCTCATTTCATCCTCTTCTTTTTTTTAGTTTGAACCTCAAAGTATAGAGCACTTAAATTATTCCTAAAAGTAAAAGTGCTTCTAAAATTGATATCCTAGCTAGAGTACAAAGGTTGGCTATGTCACTATTTACATACCCATTGTTCAATATTCTTAAGCAATTTCCTTGCTAAGGCTTGCAAATGGATTCCCAAGTGAGTGGTAGGTACCATAAGATACCAGTCAAATGGTTGTATCAAAACTAAAGGTGCCCTACTTCTTTTAATCTTCCCATATCTGTAGATACATTCTTAAAAGATGATGACACAATTTCATATATCCTAAAACATGTACATGTGGCATATAAGGAAAAATAAAAATAAAAAATACCGAAAGTATTAAACCCTGTTATATGTTTTGTATAGGCAGATCTTGTTATCCAACGACGCCGTACCGTAGGCACATCACAGAAAAAGTGTTATACTTATCCCACAAACGCTCCCGTTTCTCGCTCCCTCTCGCCGCAGAATGTGATAGACTTGCAGTTTAAGAAATGCACTTTGGTCAATTGGTTCCCTAGTCTTTAAACAAATCGGACCCTCCAATCTTCCCATTTCCACGATCCGACTCCTGTTCATTTACCGCCGCCGGCGACTATGACTCAGGACGTCGAGATGAAGGAGCTCCCCGCTCCTTCCAACTCAACCTCCGTCTCCTCTTCCCCCTCCACCCTTCTCCGTACGCTCTCCCACCTAACCCTAATTACGTCAATTTCTCTGTCAGTTGTTTCTGTGCCTAATTGTTTCGATTTTGTAGATTTGAAGGAGATTGCTTCTCTCATTGAGACCTCCGCCTACGCGCGTGAAGTGCGCCGGATTGTGCGCGCCGTTCGACTCACGATGGCATTGAGGCGAAAGCTCAAAACTTCTGTTCTCACTTCGTTTCTTAACTTCGTGCTTACTCCTGGATCTGACCCGCATAATCGACTTTTCTCTTACCTTCCCAAAGTAAAGTTTCGTGCTTTTGTTTTGTCCTTTTTTTTTGGGGTGCTTTTTGTAATAATTGAACTTGTTCTTTGTGTTAGGGGTAGAGAACGATAATTTTTACTTGAACTAGTAGTAATCAAAATAAGCTTACATATTCTTAGAAATTCCCACTTAATGAAATTATGTGTTAGGGTTCATTTGGTTGGTGATTGAGTTCAATTACGATCTCAAAGTTAATTACTTCCATTCCCTATTATAGAGGTTAGGTTAATTTTCCAGGTTTTTAGTTTTTATAGTTAATGATTAGGAGTGTATTTGTTGAGATGACAGGAAGAAGATCATGAGATGGAGGTTGATACTGCAACATCGGCAGCTCAAGCTTCTCTGAAACACCCATTACCAGAACTTGAGATATACTGCTACTTGCTGGTGCTAATATTTCTGATTGATCAAAAGAGATACAGTGAGGTAAAGGGTTAAATATTAAAATTGTGACTCATTTGTTGTGATATCTGAGAACTGAGTCAGTTGGTGCTCAATTTTTATCTAGGCTAAAGCTTGTTCATCTGCAAGCATTGCCCGGTTGAAGAACTTGAATAGGAGAACTGTTGACGTTCTAGCATCAAGGCTTTACTTCTATTACTCTCTTAGCTATGAACTTACTGGTGATCTTGCTGAAATCAGAGGGTCAGTTTTATTTACGTTACTTTGAGTTTGATTTCTGGCATTCATGGAAGATTATTGCTATTGTCTGAGTGAGATGAATGTTTGTTTACTTCTTCAATTCTGTGGTTAAGGACTTAAAACCTTTAGGAAAAACATTACTAGGTTTGATATCATGCTTTTTGCTCTTTGTTTTTCACCTAATGTCAATTCCCTTCCCATCAACAGTAACCTCCTTGCTCTTCACCGGATTGCCACATTACGTCATGATGAGTTGGGCCAGGTACTTCTGCAGACACAGGATGCATTCTTTACTTGCTGCTGGAGTCTTATAATTGGATAATCTTTTGGTGTAGGAAACACTTCTTAACTTGCTCCTTCGCAATTACCTTCACTACAACTTATATGACCAGGCAGAGAAGCTGAGGTCAAAGGCCCCACGATTTGAAGCTCACTCTAACCAACAGGCAAATTCTTCATTTTTTGAGCAATAAGAAAAATATAGTCTCTTGTCTGCAATATACTTTTGCTCCTGAAAGTTCCAGTGTATTTGTGTAGTGGTCAAGACCCCTTCATAAGCAAGTATATATTTCTGCACTGTGCAAAACAGTAATAGGTTTTTTTCCCCCTGGATATTGCCAGCGTATTTCTGCAGTTGTAGGATTCTGAGTGTTTGGATGTGTTATATCTATTTTTTTTCCCCCTGGATATTGTCATCATATTTCTGCAATTGTAGGATTCTGAGTGTTTGGATGTGTTAAACTTCTTCTCTGTCATTGTATTTACAGTAGTAGAATGTTGTCTCAACCTTTTTGGTAAAAACTTTCCCCTTTGGTTATAAAATGTGTAGCAGATGGCATGTGACAAGATGTGACATGCTTTGACCGATGACGCAGGAGATTCATGTGGAATTGTCTGACATATTTGCAAATGATGGGCTGTTCTTGAGACAATGACTATCTTTTCTTGCAGTTTTGTCGCTATCTATTTTACTTGGGAAAGATTAGAACAATTCAGTTGGAGTATACGGATGCCAAAGAATCGCTCCTTCAAGCTGCTCGGAAAGCCCCTGTTGCAGCCCTTGGTTTTCGGGTTCAATGCAATAAGTGGGCAATTATTGTAAGGTTATTGCTAGGAGAAATCCCTGAGAGGACTGTTTTTATGCAAAAGGGCATGGTCAATGCTTTGAGGGCGTACTTTGAGCTAACAAATGTGAGTATAAATTGTTAAACTATGTGGATGCTTTTCGCCGTTATTTTTGCTTTTCTTTTTATGTTGGTAGCTTGTTCATGAACCCACTGTCTGAATACATTAGGCCTGGAAGAACTTATATTGGTGATGAAGTTGTCAATCAAGTAACTGGAGCTTTACTGCTGGTTTTGATAAAGTTAAATGTTTGTTTTTCAGGCTGTCAGAATAGGGGACTTGGAGCTCTTTAAATCTGTTGCTGAAAAGTTCTCGAGTACTTTCAGTCAAGACAGGACGCATAACTTAATTGTCCGACTGCGTCACAATGTAATAAGGACTGGTCTTCGCAACATCAGTATCTCTTATTCTCGTGTTTCACTGGCTGATGTTGCCAAGAAGTTAAGATTGGACTCTGCAAATCCTGTGGCAGATGCTGAGAGTATTGTAGCAAAAGCCATAAGGGATGGTGCAATTGATGCAACATTGGATCATGCAAATGGTTGGATGGTGTCTAAGGAGACAGGGGACATATACTCTACAAATGAGCCGCAGATTGCCTTTAACTCACGTATTGCGTTCTGCCTCAACATGCACAATGAGGCAGTACGTGCACTTAGGTTCCCCCCAAATTCCCACAAGGAGAAAGAAAGTGCTGAGAAGAGGAGGGAAAGACAGCAACAGGAGCAAGAGCTTGCAAAACATATAGCTGAGGAGGATGATGATGAATTCTGATAAGTATTTGAAAAGATGTTTCCTTTCACCGTTAAATGCCATCCGGGTGTGTGCTTTGAGAATTTTCCAATCAAGAAATTGCATTTGACTTTATAGGTTCCCTCTGCTGACCAATATTATGGCTTAACGGTTATTTTTCTATCGAAAGCAAGTTTGGTTCAACTTTTAGTTGTAATTTATTTTTACGCTCTAATTGATTTGTATCGTTAACCATGAAGTTTGATTTGATATTGCTTCGGAATTTACATGGTCATGCAAATTGATAGATATTGAATGGTATGGTATCGTAACTAAGCTGCAATTGAAGGCACCTTAGCTTCATTGAGGGGCTGGCTGCAGTGGTATCTGTTGATAGAAGGTCATCTTAAGAGTTCTTGACGTTGACCTCCGTGGCAGACACTTGAAATCAAGGGTGGTGCATGTCGGAAATACCACGAGAGTGCAAACTGATGCTGATAGCACCTGCATATCGGAATGATTTGACATGTGCAAGCCTTGCGTGTTCATTGTTCATTTTGCAAAGGCTAAGAAGCTCTTATTTTGCTTGCTTCAACCAAAAAAGGAAATTGGTCATATTCTAACTACAGAATATATGTGATCACGCATGGAACCTTGTCTCCTTAATTTGTAGTTGTTACTAGCTGGACGATACAATATCTTCTGGAAGCACACCCTAACTAACAAAAAACATTGAATTAAATCAAAGAACTTTCGGTGAATGCTTACTTAACAGCTAATAGTGACTACAGGCAAGAACCGAGTAAAACTAGACACGTAATCTAAGCTACAGAGCAAATAAAAGTAAACCACGCAGTGCTACACCTTCGTCTCTCAACTCATCAATATTTTTCATAATTGTTAACGCTGAACTTATTTCTATTTAACGATGCTTCCTTCTTCCAAAATCACATCAACAAGGATTACTTAAAGAAACTTCTTTGTAGATAAAAAGAAAGTCTCAAGTTGCTTTTTCTGTTGAGTTGTCTCACCATTGAACCAATAATTGAGTTATTGCTACAAGTTGTGGCCGAGACTAAATTCGGTTTAGAACATACAACCTGAATTCAGTCGAGTTTTGAGTAATTTGAAATTCGATCGAATCTAACAATTCAAGTTGACGTCTGAATTTATGCTTAACATTCTGCATGGAAGATTTATGTTTAACATTACTACTGTATACGTAACGATAATTCAAGTTTTGGAAAGCTCTCAATTATAAACATGTGAGAAGAATAATTTTGATATATTGCCAATGGTTTGACCTTTCTCCATGAACTACAAAAAGAAGAAGAAGCTTTATTTATATATCTATATCTTTAAGATCAGATGATGAAAAATAGTCAGTCAAAAACAAAACTACTCATCAACTGAAACAATCCAAGATCCCCAAAACAAAGAGATTGAAGAACTCTTGAAATGGGTTGTTAAAGAAAATACCATAAAAGAAAGCTAACACTCTTTTCGACGAAGACATTAAGGAGACTAAAATGACCAATAAAGCAATTAGAAGACTTCAATAGGAGCGTCACAAATAGCAAGCGCGCAAGAGTGGTAAAACAATAAATATAGACCATGTTTGGTAATTATCTAATTGTTTATTTTTTGAAATCAGGTAATTATCTAATTGTTTTTTTTTTTTTTGTTACAAGGAAAGAAAACAAAAGAAACAACTAGCGTGTGGTACTTAAACCCCTAAGAGATGTCCGAGGATAAAGAGTGCCAGCTCGGTCTCGGGAAAGAGCCTCCAAAATACTGGGTGGTGGCTCCTGAAGTGTATGCAGTCCCTGCATTACGAAGGAAGCTAAGTGAGCCAAGTGATCCGCACATTGATTGCCTTCACGGTGAGTATGCTGCAGTCGCGAAGGAGCAAGTCTCTGATACCTGTCACCAAAAACCAGAGCCCAGCCAGGATATTATGAGAAGATGATAGAATATTGATTACCTCCAGCGAATCCACTTCCACAATCACACAACGATAACCCCAATCCCACGCGCACTATAAGGCCAGAATACACTCCCCAAATTTCGACTAACAGGGGATCACCAACACTGATATTGTGTAAAACGCCTACACACCAATGCCCCCGGGCATTCCGGATAACGCCGCTGGCTGAAGCAATATTGTACTCTGGGTTCACAGTACTATCGGTATTGAGTTTGACCCAACCGTCAATGGGCTTGTCCCACCCTATTAAAGATCCCAACGGAAGCCCTTGAGAGGGAAAGACCCGACGTTCCATCTCACTGACTCTGGTGATCCAAAGGGTATAATCCATGACAACTTGAATACTGTCGAGTGGCAAAACAAAGCCCGGTTCAAAAATGCTGCTGTTGCGCCATTTTTAAATAAACCAACAGGCGACGGCAAAAATAGTAGATCACGCTGTCTGCTGGATAGTAACATGATTGCGAAGATTTGTCTGAAGCCAGTTGCCCTCCCCTTGGCTGACAAAATTCCCACCAACCATGTCGGGAGGAAATTTGTGCCAAAAAGAATTCACCCGAGGACAATCTCGTAAGGCATGAAGTATTGATTCCTCGTAGCCACAGAAATGACAACCATTCTCCATAGTCAGATGACGGGTCACTCATTGTTTGTTGGTTAATAATTTCCCTTTGGCCACGAGTTAGAGGAATGACCGTATGCGCTAAAAGCCCGCCTACTGCCGTATATCCTCCCAAATCCTGTTAGAATCATCTGTGGTAATAGACTCAATAAGGTCGTAAGCAGACGCCACGGTGAATCTCTGATTAGCGGTTGAGCCCCAGACCAATTGATCCTCTGCGTGGGTGTTGATGGGAGGAAGGGCGAAATCAATAGCCATACACACAGTGACTGGGAGATACTATTGGAAGGAAGGCCAACCCCAGTTACCACTCGCATCCTGAAAGGCATAAATAGTAGCACTGAGACTACTCTCCGGGATTTCTGTATGAGCCAATAAATAGAGAGGGCCCCAGTCAGCAAGCCAGTTGTCAAGCCAGAAAAGTATGCGGCGTCCATTACCGATATGCCAAATAGCACCTTGACGCACAAGCTGCCAAATCGCTGTAAGCCCCTGCCAAAAGGCCGAAGCTCCGGTTCTAGCCAACGTCAGAGGGAGATGATGTTGGTCGACCCGGTACTTAGCCCTTAATACCTTCAGCCAAAGAGCCTGGGGCTTAGTAAGAAGGGCCCGGCCGAGTTTAGTTAGGAGAGCATCATTCATAGAGCGAATGCGCTTGATCCCTAGACCCCCATATTCTTGGAAGTACAAACTTCATCCCAATTGACCAAGTGGATTTTCTTAAGGCCCTCCGGAGACCCCCAGATGAAATCCCGCATAATTTTTTCCAAAGCGTCACACAGGTGGCGAGGAAGGCGAACAGTTTGCATAGTGAAAATAGGCAGGGACGAGATAACGGATTGCGTGAGGGTAACTCTACCTGCGAGAGATAACATTCTAGCTTTCCAACCAGTAAGCTTGTGTTGGGCCTTATCCAAAATATACTGATATGTATTGCGAGTGGTCCGCTCATGGATCAACAAGACACCTAAGTATTTCCCAAGATTAGTAGTGGCGTTAACATGCAACTCCTGGTTAAGCCGACGAGTGGTAGTACGAGAAACGTTAGAAGAGAAAAAAACCCGAGTCTTATTGAAATTAACGCTTTGCCCTGACGCGCTGCAAAAAGTATCAAAAACCCGAGAGATGACCTGAGTTTGTGCCTCAGTGGCTTCACCAAAAAGAACAAGGTCGTCCGCAAAAAATAAATGCGATAAGGGAGGGCCCGAAGAGCTTAACCGAAGAGGTTTCCAATGACTTTGGTTTACAAAGCGAGAAATTAATTGTCCCAACCGTTCCTGCAAAGCACAAAAAGATAGGGCGAAAGTGGATCCCCATGACGAAGGCCTTGAGAAGGCGTATACGGGTCAGACAGAGTGCCTTGCCACGCTATTTGAAAGGACACAGTTGTGACACAATTCATAATGACCCGAATGAGAGGACAAGGAAGCCCAATGTCAGTTAAAGTATTCCAAATGAAATCCCAGCGCATCCTGTCATAGGCTTTCTCGAGGTTAACTTTAAGAGCAAGATACCCTTTTTGACCGCATTTTTTCCGCATCGAGTGAATCACTTCCTGTATAATTATGATATTGTCGGCGATTTGACGGCCTGGAATGAAACTACATTGAGTCTCCTGGACCAGAAAATCCATATGCGGTTTTAATCGATTAACAAGGAGCTTAGCGATCACTTTATAAAGCACAGTACACAGGCTTATGGGTTGAAACCGAGTCATACTAGTAGGAGCTGGAATTTTAGGAATTAAAACAAGGATAGAGCGGTTCAAATCCTGGTCCCAGTGCTGATTTTATCAACAGATTTTATCAATTGATTTGACTAGCGGAAGACATCAGTTGTTTAATAAAGATGTTTGGTAAAATTAGCTGTTAGTATTACTTGTTTATGTATAAAATAACTTATAAGGGCATAACTTTAAAAATAATTATAAGGACATGAGTATTATATCTTCGTATTTCTTTGAATATTTTTATAAGAATTTAGATTTTAGATATTTTGTTTTACAAAAATTAAGTTTATAACTCTAGTAAAAAAACATATAACATATAATAATAATAATAATAATAATAATAATAATAATAATAATAATAATAATAACAACAATAATAATATTGAACAATTTTTAATTTAATTTAATATTTTCTATACTTTATAAATTAATTAAACAGTTTTAGTAAATTAATCAATTATTAAACTTTATATTTCTTACCTTATCTTCGCTCTTTAAAATATTGGTGTTAAGAATTGGAGGTCAACTTGTAAGTTTTATATAAAAAAATTAAAACTAAAATGATAAAAAAAGAGTCACAAACATACGTGTCATGTGACACTTACGTCAAAAAATTTAAATTTAAATGATAAAAAAGAAAAAACCAAAAAAAGAGTCACAGGCATGACTCGTGACACTTATGTCACGCCCGTGACAATCCTATCATACGTGTGATAATTCTTGTCACGAGTTCTGTTTTTACAGCAAAATAGCAATAAATTAAAGGGTATAATTAACCTTTTGTATATTACATTTTTAGCTACTTCTCAAAATGATCCTATACGCAAGCGTTTTCAAAATCAGTTGATTAGGTTTAATCCGCTAACTCAATCAATTAGTTACCATATATTTCTATCGGCTGTTTAATATGGTCAATTTACTAAAAACTTTGAAACTGTTAAAAATTGGCTGAAAAGCTATTTACCGAACCGGGCCATAGACGATAGGTGGGTAGCAGAGATATCGGGTGCACCAAAGACAAAAACCTAGCCTTAAATAGGGAACTTTTTTTAGTTTTCGTTCACACAAAATAAGTTTGTACTTTAAGTCAGGTTGGATTCTCTACCTAAAAACTGTTGGCAATTAAATTAATTATAATTGAAAAAAAATTATTAACAAAATACACACTCAAAATTTTATTAATACTTCACATTATACAACTCATTGGAGTTAGGCATCTTACACGACTTTCACACCTATACTGCACTCTCTCTTTTTTTTTTGTAAAATACATATGTAACGGCCAAATGTCCATATTTAAAGGGAAACAAATTCGGTTAGTACCGACTATAATTGCTAAATTCAACTTCACTGTCTAGAGGAATTCAAAATCAATTTGGCTTGGTATTTTGACCAAGTCAAATATAACAATTTTACATCTCATAATCTAGAAATATTAATTAAACCAAGTTTAATTTTTAACTTCCTCCATTAAACTTGGTTTAATCATTTCGAGCATGTTCTTCAACTTGTAACATTGAATGTTGGATTTATCCTGAGGAGATTCACTCTCTTTTGCTCCTAATCTAGAATTGGTTCTGAAAATTTTTCCTCCTCTATCTTTAAAATTTGAACTTCTTTGAGTATGCTTTGTTTCGCCTATTGCTGTTTCCTTCTCATTTCTCAATTTTACTTGGGATTTTAGCACTTGCTCCATTGTGTTTGGTGATCTTTCATTTATTCACATTTCACAAGACTCTAATGAGGCTTGCAAATCATTGAGAGTCATAGACTCCAAACTTTTAAACTCTTCAATTGTTGTGACAACGTAATCAAATCGATAAATAAACCTTCACATGATCTTCTCCACGATATCTTTCTCCATAATTTCATGGTCATTATTTTTCACGAATGGAATTGATCAATTTTTTCATTCGTGAAAAATAATCACGAATACTTTCATCTTTGCCTTGCTCCATTAACTCTTATTGCCTTTTCAAACTTTATAGTCTTGTTCATTTGACTATGTGTGCTCCTTCATATGTTTTTAGCAAAATATTTCAAGTTTCCCTTGTTGTTTTAGCATGGAAAATCTTTTCAAGAATTGACAACTCAACAGATTGACAAATTAAAAATAAGACATTTTCATTTAATGAATGATCATGAACCAATTGTTATGATTGTTCGGTTGTCGGTTTTTCTTTTTCTACTAAGCCTTTCTCCAAAATTTTATTATACCCATCGCTTCTCAAATATAACTCTACAAGTGTTTCCACATCACAAAATTGTTTTTTGCTACCAAACTTGAAAATTGATAATTGCATTGGTTGAACTTTAGTTGTTGAACTTGAAGCCATCTTGATCTATGTGAGTACTTTAATTGAGCTCTGATACTAGATGTTGGCAATTTTATTAATATAATTGCCTAAACAATAAAATTGTTATCAAAATACACACTCAAAATTTTATTAATACTTCACACTACACAACTCGATGGAGGTGTCACCTTAAAAAAGTTTCACACCTATATTTCGCCCCCTTTTCTTTTTAGTTTTGTAAAATGCACATGTAATGGCCAAATGGACACATTTATAGAGAAACTAAGTCAGTTACTACCGACTATAATTACCAACTTCAACTTCACTATCTAGAGGAATTCAAAATCAAATTGGCTTGGTATTTTGTCCAAGCCAAACATAACAATTTACAACTCATAATTTAGCATTATTAATGGCTGAGCCTCAAATAGGATACATTTTCTTAGTTTTCATTTCACACGAAATAAGTTTGTATTTCAAGTCAGGTTGGGTTGTGTACTTGAAAACTAACCAATTTGCGTCAAATTCGTCGATGTCAAGCTGAAATAGGTTAGAATATATGTCATACATAGTTGTTGGTAATTTAGAAGGTACAAGAACCTGATTATAGATGTATGTTTTAAGTTTTGAGACACAAAAATGATGCAAGCTCAGCTCCAAACGATGGCTTATCAAGAGGAAGCAGCCCAATAGGAAGAAGCAATTGCCAAACAAGAAGGCCAGTAAGGTTTGAAAATTATGAGTGAGAGTGAAGAATGAGAGATTATTGATAGGATGGTAGAATGAAAGCTGGTAAGATGTTATAGAAAAAGGAAGATGTGAGAGTTTGTAGTATTAGTAACTGTTACAAATATTGTATGTATGTATGTGTGTGTATATATATATATGATGGAAATGAAATGAAAATCAAGGGGATATAATTATTCTATATTTCTTTTCTTTGTTTCTCTTTCTCTCTATTTCTTACCCTCTCTCCCTATCTCTCTATTATCATACTTCATCATTCCACTTGAAGGCATCAAAAGTTGTATGTATAGAAGTGCTCATTGACAACTGTAGCTTGTAAACAACTTACCCCACTTTTTGAATTATTTGATAAAGATCGTAACAAAGAGGTGCAATTTGTAGTTTTTTTTGTGATGCATGGAGTTTCACTTATACAATTTTAGTTTCAAATAAAGCTAATCCCTTACCATGACTTGCCTTTATGTTTCATCCTTTATTGGCTTGTTGCTTCATGTGAATCTATGCTCTATGGAGATGGAATTTAACCGATAGTGGTGCTACCTCATTATCCAAGATCATTTGATCCATTGCTAATAACTTTGAGTTTCTAGCAAAATAAGGGATATAGATTGGATGTGGGTATCTATACAAGACTTAAGAAGGCATTAAGGGAGGCATGATAAATGGTGTTATACCACCATTAGACTAAGTGAATCTAATTCACTTATCTTTTAGGAGCATTTCCACATAAACACCTCAAATATGCACCTACAGTCTTATTTACTATCCCTATTTATATGTCAAATTGGGGGTGGTAAGATATGGATAATTATAGACTTACCCCTTGTAACTTAAAGGTTTCTTGCTACAATACATTTAGAAATATAAGATTTATGTCACTTACAATTGTTTCTAACATTATGTGGACTCTAAAAGCATTAATGATGAACACTTTGACTGCACTTTATACTGGAAGTGGATGTCTTAATGCAATAAAATGGGAATACTTATTGCGTATATCCATTGTCACTAGCAGAATTGAATTTTCTCTAAAGATTGATAACCCTTTTTAAAAGTCTATGCTTATATCGATCCAACATCCTTTTAGAATTGGCAGTGGTTGTAGTAATTCAGGGTAGGAAACATAATCACGTTTGTTTCTTTGACATTTAGTGCATTGTTTAATGTAGTTTTAAATGTCCCTAACTAATCCTTTCTAATAAAAAATATTATAGCATCTCGATCATCACCATCGCCTTTGAATGACTTCCTTATGCTTTACTGTGTCTCATAAATATCAATATGATTCTTAATGTTATATTAAAACCAATAAATAACGTTCCCTTCCATTTTAATAGGTCATCTTTCCATTCATAAGCAATAAAACATATTTATCCATTAAATCCATTAATGAAGGATCATTGCTTCAGTCTAGGCTTTGTCTCTTCTAGTAGTAATATATGGACTTAAGAGATTGTCAATGATTGGTGCTTAATAACACTTTGCGATTATTGATATGAAATTGCTTAAGGTACTCACTTTGACTCATATATGATTTTAGGTACAATTCGGAAGCAAAGAAGTTAAAGTGAGTCAAAAGCTCTATATTTTGACCATTTTCTGAAGATTAATTTTTGCTTGTCTTCATAGAGCAAGAAGAAGAAAAATAAAGACAAGAAAAATATAATTGAAACACAAATAAGATGAATCAAAGTGGCTCATGGTGGTGTATGTTTCATGCAAAGGTGCAGCACCAAAACGATAATGTAGTGGAGTATGAAACGTAACAGTAAAGAAGCAGAAACGCAATGCAGATGCATAACCAACGACCAATCAAAACAACAACGCAGGAGAAGGAAAGTAGCTGCGTACGTAGAGGTTATGCATTCCTACATTAAATGCAAACAACGTCTGCGTTCAACACAAGCGTTATGCGTTTAACACAGATAATGCAACCCATGCGTTTTACATAAAAACACACAGTAACGAGGGTGTAAAGATGCTAGATGGACCAAATGTTAAATTGTCACATCAACAGCACAGTGAGGAGAATAGTAGGGTGATAGAAAAAGAGAATAAAGAGCTTGCGGCAAAAACAAAAGGAGGCACAGAGAAGAGAGCAATCAGGGGTAGGGTTATTAATGGGAGCTAAAGCATTTTCTCAGGAGAGACCCATGGAGGGTTAGGCATCTCGACGCTGATTCAGAGGTGACATCGACGCCGATGATCCGAGTTTAGTGTATTTCATATTTTTATTGTTTATTTATCTCCTATTGAATTGATTGTGTTATCCTAGGCTTATGGATTTGGGTTGTGTATGGATAATCGGATTTTTATTATTGTTTGGTTATTTGTGCATGAACCTATTGGGTATTGTGAAAAGATGATTTTAATGCGTTCATTGAATCATTTATTTACAAACTCATTGCTAGAATTTTGATAGAATTCGTAATTGTTGTGTTGAAATTCATGTGTAGCGATTAATGATTCGTAATCATTAGGGGATAATATGACCTAGGTTAAATGATGTATCGTATATGGTTGTTGCCTTGATTAATTGGTTTATCTAATTCGTAATGCTACTACTTAATTAAATCTAGAGATCATATCTTAGGTTATTTGGTAGTTATGTTTAATTAACGATTGTATCTTGATTAAACAAAATCTAAGGGATAACTCGAGTTAATTATTAACCCACGATTAATAGTTGCTAGGAGAGGTTTGAGAATATCAAATCAATCAAATATGTTTAATTAGGGTGTAGGCTGAGATTCAACCAAAGAATTGGGTCCTTACCAAATTTTTCACTTTTATCATTTTCGCATGTTTTCTTTAATTTGTTTTCATTAGGTTAGTTTTATTTTATTTTCTTATTCCAAAATCCAAGACAAGAAAAAAAATTAATCTTTAGAAAATGGCAAAAATATAGAGCTCTTGACTCACTTCAACTTCTTTGCTTCTGAATTGTACCTAAAATCATATATAAGTCAAAGTCAGTACCTTCAGCAATTTCATGTCAATAATCGCTAAGTGTTATGGAAACATTTCATAATCAATTAAGCACCTATCAGTCAACATGAAAAAATCGGTGCTTTCAATTTTGAATAATGCATCCATTATGATATTATCTTTTCTGCTTTTATATCCTACTTTGAAATCATACTTGAAAGTCACATTTATTGAAATGGTGTAGACACACTTTCTTCTAATAAATATTTCTAACAAAGTTCCTTATGTTTAAATAATGGTGCTAATATTTAATTACCTTGATGACAACCAAGAACTTCTTTTCATAGTTAGATAATATCAAGTATTTTGGTGATAATGCCTTGCTTAAGAATGTTATAAGATGTTGCTTTTTTTGAAATACTGTTCCAATTACAACTCCACTAACATTAGCTTCAATTATAAATTTCTGGGAGAAGTTTGTAAATGTTAACACAGGGGTTGACACTATGGTCTCTTTCAACATGTTAAATGCTTATTGCTTATTTCCTTGCCAGTTCCAAGAGAATGACACATTTTTCTTCAATCTTTCTATTAAGGGTCTGGCTATGTTTCCATAATTGTTAATAAAGCATCTATGTATCTTGCAAGATCAAAGAACCACAAAGTTCTTTCACTGGTTTAGGAATTGGCCATTTTATAATCACTTATACTTCTTTAAGTTTGTTTCTACTCTAAAATTAAAGATTGGCATTAAATACATATTTATTCTCCTTTTATGCACATTTGATTTCTTACTATTATTTTCAAAGTACTCTTCAAGTGTTCTTTATATTTAAAGAAGTACTATATATAAGCATATCATCTAAGAACATTAATATAAATTTCATAAGGAATTGCTTAAAAATTCCGATCATAAGATTTTGAAAAGCAAGAGGAACACTAGTTAAGTCCAAAAGCATCACCAAAAATTTATAATATCCTTCAAATAGTTCAAACGTTGTTTTGGAATATTATTAGGAGGCATCTTGATCTAGTGATATTCAAATATTAAATCAAACTTAGAATATCATGCCATGTAATTAATCCAATAGTTCCTTAATAGTAAAATTTGAAACTTTTTCTATTTTCTATTAAGTTCCTTATAATTCACACATAACCTTTAAGCTATCCTTCTTTCTTATTAATATTATCGGCGAAGCATATAGATTGATAATGTGTTGAATAAATAATCCTTATCTCAACATTTCATTGACTATGCTTTTAGTAACCTCTTTCTACACTGCTATTTGAATAATGGTAGGATCTAATGTTTATGGCTTTTGTTCCTTTGTTTAAGTATTTTTTGTGGTCTTATTTTATGCTTTATGAATTGGTTCCTAGAAGATGGTTGCATTGATTTCATCAAAATTGATATGATGATTCCCTTCCTTCTCCAACTACTACAATTGGTATTCAATTGGATAAGTCAGTGGAAGCATGTATATACATCCACATATGGAATTCTTCAACTTTTTATAAAGATATTTGTTTGAAATCTCTTTACTATCAAAAAAAATATATCAAAGTGATCAACTAGCCATGCTACTTAAAATGTCAAGCTTTGCCTATTGATATTGCATAAAACATTGATAAGGGTACCCAACCACTACACACCCAAGATTATATCAAAACCCTTCAATGAAATAACCATTAGGCACCAATGAAAAACTCTAGGCTTTGAAGGGTTCAATTGAAACACTAAAAATGCATCTTTTAGTCATTTTTTCATATAATTCCTTATTACTTATTGTTATTTGTGGATTATTGTTTCTAGAGTAATTCACTGGAGGAGCAGGTAAAATTAGGAGTGGGTAGTAAGCCATTAACAATATATCTTTTGATTGCTAGAATTAGCTATTTTTTGGTAATATTCCTAGCCCTTCCCTTTTTATTTCCACACTATATCGTGATCTCATTCTATAACATATTTTGTAAACATACCCACAGACAACCATCACTAGTTTCTGCTTTCTTGTTAGAAGATACACTTATTGTAGTGTTTTTTTGGTTGAGTAATTTTTCCTATCATCTTT
Organism: Erythroxylum roigii; assembly: GCA_027576455.1. NCBI lineage: Eukaryota > Viridiplantae > Streptophyta > Magnoliopsida > Malpighiales > Erythroxylaceae > Erythroxylum > Erythroxylum roigii. The sequence continues at coordinate 34,490,545 of JANZXV010000212.1, read as the reverse complement.
AGTTTTGGTTTAAGTCGTTTTAAGAAAAAAAAATAAACTAGAAGGGATTCATATAGTGACAATCTATTTTAGTATCTCTCAATTCTATGTCTGAAACAATATTCTTATACTAAATTATCTTATTTTAATTCTTTGAAAATACCTATCAAGTCTTAAGAATTCCATGTCAAATCTTTGATTTCCTAGTAAGATAGATTGTTATTATTGCTATTTAATTGATAAAGAATCCTCAAATAAAATTAGATAGTAGGAAGTACTAAGGAATTAATATTTAAGGAGAAAGAAAAAATAGGGGGAGAAATTAAGAGAGAGAAATAAGAATAGAGAAAAACAAGAGAGGGAAAGGGAATCTAATTCAGTTGTCCCCCTGTAACCACCATTTTCATTGATCATATAAAGGCCATAAAAAATTTTGTTAGGCTTTCATAATTACAACATATTTTTAAAATACAAACATTAGCAAATTGTTCATAAACTTCACATTACATAATTTAGAACTTTCCTTAGCTTAATGGGCACTCGATTATTTTTCCTTTTGGGTTGGCCTACTTCTTTACCAAAATGAGTTTCACTAGAAGTTATAGAAGTTGGATTTGTATCATTACTCCTCTCATCCAAATAAGCCTTATCCTCACGGTTAACGAGAGAAAAATTGTGTTTAAATTCAAATATATTCTCTCATGTGGCATCTGAACATGGTTGGCTTTCCATTAAACTAAAGTTTGAGGCACTAAGTGACCTGGGATCAGAACTTTTTGGTGACTTATAATGGCCTTAAGAATCAACATAGGATGACCATCTTAAAAAGAATCTACTAGAGAGGCAACAATTTCAGTTGGATTACCATGGTAATTCTAAAAGAGAGACATGAAAAAAATTTATAGAGTTTTGTTGTAACAAGGAGCTTCAAACAATAACCAACCTTTCCTATCCATTTAGTAGTGTCATATGGTCTAAAATACCATTTAACAAGCTTATGTGATGGACGGTGAACAAGAAAAGAATGAAAGTAGGGTTAGAGTTTGATAAAAACCTAATCACTAATTGAAAATTCTTCGTCAGTTCAATATGTATCAGTTTGTTATTTTGTTGGGTCCCGTCCCCGGATGTTGGGACCCGTTTCCGGAACCCAACTCATAACGAACGGATCATAGCTTAACTAACATCGCTTCAATTTTTTTTTCAATCATTATGATTCTTTTTACACATCACTCGAAGTCATTTCAATTACCCATTTTGAAATCATGCATTCCATAACTTCAATTCATTTGTTTCTTCAAATTCTAATCATAATCATCAATTGCTCAATATCTTACAAATCCTTTAATCTAATACAAAGCAAAATCGATTTCCTCTTTGGGAAATTTCGACAGCATTTCCTCTAAATTTTCACTAGCCAAAAATCATCATAAACAAAAGCACTTCAATATATCTAATCCATCCATACAATTCTTCGGACCTCCTGTCCGGAATCCCAGCATAAACCAACACAACCAATCATCATCACAATCCAGTCACATTCATATCCATACACAAAATCCATATCTCAGTATTCACATTCCAAAATAAATGCATTACAAACTTTAATGGCATTTTCAAGCCACAATACAACATCAGTCTAA
>JANZXV010000212.1:34451046-34464106 GCA_027576455.1 Erythroxylum roigii | reverse complement strand
GTATATTAAACAATATACAAAGCACAATATATTAATTATTATATAATTTTAAACCATATGAAACATAAATCAAAATATATCTAACAAAACTTTTATATAGATTATAACATAAGTAAACTAATATAAAAATAAATATTAAAATATATAAAAAGGCAAATAATATTATATAAATCCCAAAATAAATATCCAAGTTGAGTAAATAGTTAAATACATAATAAACGGGAAGATGAGTTTGTGGGTATCGTGAAAATTATGTCTAAAATATAAGGAAAAGGGGATTAAAAATAGACTCATTAATTGATCTGAAAAATCTACCTAAAAAAGCGCTTTTTTTAGAAGCTTCAAATTTGAGTTTCTTAAAAAGTTATATTTTGACTACCAAAAAAACTATATCTATTAAAGAAGTGCTTTTTTATTTTACATCAAAACACCCATTTTTCTTTAAAAAAAGGCTCTTATGGTGAAGAAAAGTACTTATTGGCCTCCCAAAAGCTCATCCAAATAGGCACTAAGATTGATCATCGATACAACAAGAATATTATTTCATCAATCACATATTCGATATGATATTAAATACTTGTCTTTCTTTAGGATTAGTTAATAAAAAACATATAATTCAACTAACTCTTATTATTTACCAACCTTAAAAACAACCCAAAATTTAATTAAATAATAGATTTAGGGAAAAAAACTATCGAAATGAGATAATACAATATTCATTATTCCATTTAATCTAGTTGAACCCCTTGTCTAGAAGTTAGCAAATTTTGATACAACAAATTAAAAACTCTTAGTTGTTGCAAAGATTAAAGGAATTGAATTTTTAAGTATTTAATTTTTAATCTAACAAATGATTATTTCAATCAACAAATGAATAATGCACATTAGAAATCAATCAAAAACAATCATAAAAATAAAAGCACATAAAAATAATTCAATAAATAAACAAATGAAATACTCAACAATAAGACTCAGTTATCTCTCAATCTACAAAGTTCTAAAGGCTTTGATTCTCTTCAACCAAGATAAAGCAGGGTAGTCAATAATGGTCATAACTACTACTAACATCGAGTAAAAAGAAACTACAATATTGTCTACTAAAAAGAAGAAAAGAGAATTTGGTGAAAAGCTAAAAAATAGAGATGGAAAATTTTAGGTTAATCTTCCTCCTTCTCTTTGGTCCTATTTATAGCCACTTTGCCCATGTTTTGTTGGTGTTGGTATCTTTTTGTTGTGATTATTTGACTTCAAGAAATCATAACTTCACTGATTGTCATTTAGACTTGGTCAAGATAAGGTGTAAACAAATCATGACACTTTTTTTTTTTTGCAAATTCGAAGTCTAAAAGTTGGAATTTCCATTGAACATGACCATACTTAATCCTTATAAACATTATTGTTAGTTTTATCCCTTTAACTGCACCTTATATTTTATAATGTTTTGAATAGTTTAACTTCTAGATTCACTAAGAATTATCTTAATACAAAAGATAACTAAATCTTTAAGGTAGAATCAATAATCACATATAACTAAAGGAATTAATATTCATAATGATTATCTTTAGTGGTATTATCAAATTCTCCTACACTTATCTTTTCCCCATCCTCAAGTAAACTATATTTGAAACAAAATAGTACAGTCAATATAGTTTTATCAATCAATTTCTCATGAAATCAAAGAGTTTGTATACTTTAAACTTCAAGCTATTCAAGATTGAAGGAATAGCACACATCACAATTAAACTTCCCACAGAAATTTGCTCAAGATTAACTAAACACAATATTATTCTAAAGCATGCATGAGATTTTGGTGATTTTATTCCCAGTTATTACTCATTCCACTCATGTGTTTAATGGTTTGGTGTTTTTCTCAAAATCTTCTAATTAAATATTCAACCATATGGTTACTTTTACACCAAATCTCCACTATCTAGGTGAGAATCAAAAGGTAAAAAAGGTTAGAACCATAAATATTAGCAAGGCGTATAAAAATACATATGGAAAAAATTATAAATTAGAACCATAAATTTCAACTTTATAAGATCATAGCCAAACTCCTACTCGACAAACTAAAGGTTATGCTTCCTTGCATTATTAATCTAAACCAAACAACTTTTATGTATGATAGGTTTATTGGAGACAATATTATCCTAGTTTAGGAGCTTTTGAAAAATTATCACACGAGGGGTTCAAGGAAAAATTGCATCATAAAAATTGAACTTTAAAAAGCTTTTGATTATGTTTCATGGGACTGTATCATTCAAGCTTTTAAAGCTTTTGGTTTCTCCACTCTTTTCTCCAATTGGATAAGGTAGCGTATAACCACCCTTCATATAACACTCTTGTCAAAGGGAAGATGCTTAATTTGATCAGGGGAGGTAGAAGCATAAAGCAAGGACATACCCTATCACCTTACTTGTTCACTATATGTGCTAAAGTCCTTACTAGAATCATTGCATCCAACTTAAATGAACCAGAACAACTTTAAATATCACAATAGTTGTAAACAATTGAAAATTACTAACCTATTATTTGGTGACGATATTTTAGTCTTTTGTGGTGTAGATCCTACCTCTATTGAGTGTATAACTAGGTCTATTTCTCTATTCTCTAAGCTCTCTAGACTGGAAATTAGTAAGAGCAAAAGTTATATCATGGTGTCTAAAGACTCTTCTGATCAAGCTCTTACTATTACTAATGACGCTAACTTAAGCCTCAAAGAGCCCTCCTTCATTTATCTTGGCATCCCTATCACTTCTAATAGGATTTCATATAAGGAATTTCAACATTTTATTGATAGGGTTAAGATCAAAGTGGAGCATTGAACAAACAAACCTCTATCCTATGTGGAGAGAGCTAGTATCTTCAATCTTTTATAACCTCAATATACACTAGATATCCCATACTGCTTTGCCTAAAATGATCAATAAGGATATTGAAAAGATCCTAAGGACTTTTTTTTGGACTGGGGAAGCTTACCTAAAACATTCTTGTAAGATCAACTGGAAATCTATGTGTCTCCCTAAAAGTGAAGGAGGTTTGGGACTACGTTCAATTAGATAATGAGTAAAACTCTACTAGTAAAAAGAATTTAGAGACTCCTTAAGCCAAACAATATTTATGGGTGAAGTGGGTGGATGCTCTCCATATTAAAACCAAAAAATTTTGGAACTTTAAATGCATGTAAGACAACTCTTGGATAATGAATCAGACTTTTAAGCAAAGAACTTGGTTGTAGCCACTAATCATATATCATATAAGGAATGGGGAAACTACCTAGTTGTGGTTTGACAATTGGGTTCCCCTTGGTCCTCTCTATTGGACTCCCATCACTAATCAGTAAGATTGAGAATGCTAAAGCTAGCTCTCTAATCTATTAAGGATCTTAGCTGTGCTTAAATAAAGGGAGCTCTTACCTTTCATCAATTTTTTCTAACTATATACCTAACACTGTATGCGAGGATAAGATCCTATAGATAAACCATCCATCGGAATCATTCATAACTGACTCTTACAAGAGCTTCATTTGAATCCATGGTGCTCCAATCCCTTTGTATCACTTTATATGGTGCAACTCACTCACCCCAAGGCTATCCTTTATACTCTGGCTAGCTGCATGCTGCAAGCTACACATATTAGATAAGATCAAAACACTAGAACCTTGTTATTCAATATGAAAGCTTTGCAACTATGAACCTAAGAGCCATAACCATCTCTTCTTTGTATGCCAATACTCTAATGTCCTCTGGATGACTATCCAATCTCTTTGTAAGCTTTCCTTCAATGGAATTGGATGGGAATAATCTCTCCTTTGGGCATCCAAACTAAATCACATGAGGAAGGAAGACTACAATCTTATGAGGCTTGCATTATATCTATTGTATACACCATTTGGAGGGAGCATTACAATAGAATTTTCAGAAGAAAACTATATGAAGTGTTATATGCTAACATGTTGACTATTACGAGTATACAAGACCTGATCTATGTTAGATCCTCCCATATTTCCTTTGAACTTATCTCTAATTGGTCCTTGTAAAGATCTAAACAACTATTTTTACGTTAGCTAGCTTTCGGGCCTTTAGTTGCTTTAATCCTAGACTCAATTGCAGCTTTTGTAACTTAATTTGGTTCTTAGCCTACTAATGATTACTTTGGGATATATTTTTTAAATTGAACTCATTTTTTAGTAATACAATTCCTTTAATTTCTATAAAAAGACTAGTTCAAACTTGATGGGAAGGATAAGCTACAAATAGATATTATGGAAAGTCTTTTTAATAAGGAAGATATTGATTTCTTCCTTGATTCTTATTTGTAGGAGTGTATGGCAGCCTTAAATAACTTTAAGTAAGTGAAACAGAAGCCAACTGTATAGTACTTGGAGATAGGTGTGCCCACTTTTAGTGAATAATTAGTCCCTTCAATTGTACTAACACCAAAATTAAAGTTAAAACCACTACCAAAACACTTAAAATAGTGCTCCTTTGAGAGGTAAATACCTTTCCAATGATAATCTCAAACAAGTTGACATTTATGCAAGAGAAAAAATTGGTGAAGGTTTTGAAAAACTTCAAAATGACCGTTAGATGGACTGCAATGGATATTGAAGGGATCAACCCTTCTACTTGTATACACATGATTCTCTTGGAAAAAGGAGCTAAAGCTATAAGGTAACCTCAAGCAACATTAAACCCACCAATAATGGAGGTAGTGAAGAAAGAAATTTTGAAGCTACTCAAAGTCAAGATAATCTATCTATGTTAGATAGTGAGTGTGTTAACCTCGTATAAGTAGTTTTGAAGAAGACTAGGATTATAGTTGTCACCAATCAGGATAAAGACTTAGTTCCTATTAGTATTGAAAAATAGAAAGCAAGTTTGAATTGATTACAGAAAGTTAAATTTTGCAAATCAAAACCATTTATTAATTAAAAGTTAGAAAGATTATCTGGTAAAGCATTTTACTATTTTCTTGATGGTTTTTTAGGTTACTTCCAAATGGCAATTTCTCTATAGGATCAGGAGCAAATGACTTTCATTTGTCCTTTTAAAACATATAGGTGAATGCTTTTTGGAACTAGTAATATGTTAATTAATTTCCAAAGGTGTATGGTAAGCATATGTTCAGATTATATGGATTAGATTATTAAAGTTTTTATGGATGGAGATTCTTTTGATGAATGTTTGGATAATTTAAGCTTTATTTTGCAAAGATGTGTGGACAATAGCCTAGTTCTTAGTTTTGAAAAATGTCATTTTATAGTAGAACAACGTGTAGTCTTGGGGTATGTTGTTTCTTCTAGGGGAATTGAAGTAGGTAAAGCTAAAATCGTTGTTATTCAATCTTTGTTTTACCCAACTAATGTGTAGGAAGTTTGCTTGTTCCTTATCCATGCAAGTTCCTATTGGAGATTTATCAAAGGATTTGTCAAAAATAGCTTCTCTATCATGCAAGTTACTCCAAAAAGATGATATTTTTGAATTAATGATGATTGCAAAGAAGCCTTCAATAAGCTGAAATACCTACTAGTTTCAACCCCTATTATTCAACCACTAAATTGGGAATTGTCATTCGAACTCATGTGTCGTGTAAGTGACAAAGTTATAAGAGTTGTTTTGGAAGAACTAGTGAGAAAAGTGCCTTGGGTCATTGACTATACATCTATGACCTTAAATGACACTCAAAAGAAATACTAGACAACCGTAAAAGAGATATTAACGATAGTTTTTGCTTTGAAAACATTTTGATCTTACTTATTAGGTACTATGGTCATTGTTTTCTCTTATCATAAAGTTCTTAAATATTTGCTGTCAAAGAAGGAGGTAAAACTAGGATTGATAAGGTGGATTTTATAGCTGAGTGAATTTGATTTGGAAATCAAAGAGAAACAAGGTGCTAAAAATCAAGTAGTAGATTATTTAAAAAACTTGTCTTATGTTCAGAAAATATTTGATTTGCAAAAAGTATTTTGGAATGAGCAATTATTTTCTACAGTTGTATAATTAACATGGTAATGAAAATATAGTAAACTATTTGGTTACTAATATGTTATCTGCAGGCAAGCACTTGCCCCCATTGCATTTTTAAAATATTAATTTTTAAAATAATAGATCTATTAAGATATCAAATAAAAAATAAAACCTGAGCTCATTTATTTTTATTAAGATTTCTATTATTTGGGCCATGACTTTTTTAAATAAAGGCTATAAATAAAGAAATAAAACCTACATACTTAATTGACTTTTTTATTCAAATTTTCTGCCCTTTTGACTTCTTCATCATAGTACTTTGCGTCTTTTTGGCTTCTTCTTCTCCTAACTCCACACCCAAAGAAAAAAAAAGAAGTGCTAAAGAATGATTACAAACCAGTTTTTTTGAACATTTAACAAATGGGAAGCAAGGTAAGGTTTGTCTTCACTTGGGCTCACATCCAATTTTTAATATGCTGTCTTATTCGTTGCTCAAGCTATGTGACTTTCTTTCTCATATGAGGCAATTATACGTAACGCTGCTGCCAAAATACATTTTATTTATAATGGCGTAAGCGATATATCAATTCCTGATATCAGAGCATATTGTTGTTGGCTTCTTCTTCCTGGTTTATGCCATTTTATTTTGCATGCCTTGAATGCGAATGCATATCCGGTGGTTCAATAACCAACAGTTCTCAGTTTGAGTTTTTGTTTTGATGATTGCTTCCACCAGTCGGTCCTTCAATATGTGTGGAGAAAAGGACGTGATTGATTTGGTCACACCAAAGATGCTTTTGAATATTTTATTTGATGATATACTTGTCGAATTTAGAGTTTACTCTCATTTTCTCAAGTCACGTGAACAAGTATACATAATATCTTTCATCTTTTTCTTTTAAGAAATTATGTTCTCCTTAGTTTAAATAAATGAGCAATGTCAATCTGGCCTGCAATCAAACGTAGGATGCAGTATGCGCACAAGGATCAACAACAGATACAGTAATTAGACATGGAAAATGTAACCCTTAAAGCTCAATTTTATCAAGCGCTTGTAAAACTACTGGAAAAAAAAAAGTTAGCATATTTTCCGGGTTTCAACCATGAAAGTGATGAAGGTGGCGGTGATTGGAACTGATGTGGCCATTTTGCATGTGGTGCTGATAGTCCATGGTCTCCATGGTACTGCAATTTTCTGGTGCTGTAGCCATTTCAGGCCATCCACCTGAATGATTTCTTGTTAGCTCTAGCAAAGAGTCCCTTACATAATCAACTTGAACCATTTCGCTGTCCCTTTTCTGCCAGCCAACACCACACAGAAACCATTACTTTGTGATTAGTTGCTCAAATCTGTTGTTAATACTTCTCATGTAAAGGACATAAGCTCAAATTCTCACCTTGACAATGAAAATGTTGGATACCAAGGTTCGGAAGCTGGTGACGTTAACATTTGCAACTTCTAGCCCCAAAGACTCCAAAGCCTCCATCAATCTCGCAAATCCTCCAGGTTTGTGCTCACAAAAGACCTTAACAAAGAACTCATTTCCATCCATTTGTGCTACATCCACTTGTGGCTACATTTGGTTTGTTTTCAATTTCCACTTAAAAGAGGAAGTAAAAATGGTTATACCAGATATGCTTAAAAGGAAAGAGATAAACATACCTCCATTTGTTGTCCCTTGTCATGAGTGGTTTCAGAGTCCTGACTTAGTTTAGTAATATTACTACTGCTTGAAGCTCCAAGATGAAACCCGTTAACTGCAACATCAGATCTTGTACAGATATTACCTCCATTTTGGTTCGAAACTTCTGAGATGTTGTACTGATGGCTGCTGTTAACACCTTCTTCGAGCTCATCTTGCAGTTCTTTTTCTTGCTTTTTCAGCTCCTTCACAAACTCAATCGCATCTCCAAGAATGGCGGCCTTGTTCAGCTGGGGAGTAGATGAAGATAAAGAAAGCAGTAAATTCATATGGTAATACTAATAGATAAAACTTAGTGTTCACAAAAGCATTCTGAAACTTGTTGCATGAACTTGAATGTGTCATTAGGAGTGCCGTTTTTAGTTTGGACTTCGGAGAGGAATGACATCTACCTTGGAAATGTTTGGAACCAGGGCTCTTAGATCATAAAGCCTCTCATTAAGCCTTTTCCTTCTCTTTCTCTCAGCGTGAAGGTTCTTGGAGTGAGGCCTCTCACCAGTACGTCTTCGATACTTAGCGTCGTCCTCAGTATCATCCTGATCACTGCAATCTGGTATTGAATCTGACCTCCCATTATCCAGCTGTTTCATTGAGTCCTTGTCATTTCCTTGCTGCTGCTGGTGTTTGCTTGCTAAGCACTCCATAAACTGCATGTCCAAATTCTCCAATCCTGTTCCTAAGGAATTGGAAATGCCAATTCGATCACCATTAACGTCATAAGGATAATCCAAGTTCTCCAATGCTGCTCCTGGGGACACTGGTGACTGGAAGTGGCTTATTCGATCCCTATGTTCTCCATCGTCAGTCATAAACGGCTTTGATTGATGCTCACTAGAGAAAATGAAATCCATGTTGGTTGCATTTACCGAGGCTTCATGGTCCGCTATCAGAAAGTTGCATTGTGATGCTACAAAGTCTATGACATTTTGATCTTCAGGTACCTGTGAAAGGAATGGTTACAATGACACTGTCACTTCGTCGATGAGGAAAATATAACAGTATGCTGATAATGCAGTATGTCGGAGTGCGGGACTGTAACTCCAACGCAAACTTGTATCTAAGTAAAAGAAATTAATCTGTGCCAGAGGACTATCATACTTGTTTGGCAACAAACAGCTCTACCAGTCCTCCTGGAAATGGAATTAAAGCTCTTGTTCCGGTTGTTTCCTGCATGAATAGAGAAAATCTTAGCTCATTACATAGCCTATTTCTTCTAAGTGATGGAGAGAAAGTAGTTACATTGTCTAAAGAACCGAAATTACTCACATCAAGAGCATTTGGCTCTGCGCTATTAGAGTAATTTAACCATCTGGGTTGGTTTGACATCAAGGCCTGAGTATGAATCCTGTTAAAGAACTAAATTGATGTAAGTACTAATGTAGACCATAATCTATACGAAATAAGAGCAAAAACAGGATTGATAATTAAACGATGTGTTACCCGGATTCTAGGGGCATTGAAGAAGGCAATTGGGCAAGCAGTTCGCAACATTTAGTCCTGGGATGCTGAAGCGTAAAATCCCGGCAAGGAAAGGCTGAAGAAACATGGAACTGAAGTTCTTCTCCACCAGTTTTTACATCCTCTGTCCCACCACAACAACAGTCCACCCACTCAAGATACCTGAAACTCAACAAATCATTAAAAGATAATCAGGAGGTGTGAAACTTGAGAGAAAGTGAATGACTGGAAAAAAAAGGGACATGATTTCAATAAATATCCTGCTAACCTTTGATCATCTGCCAACTTCCAAACGACACAATAATCCCAACCTTTCAAACCCACAATGGGTCTCAGTCTCTCCATGAAGTTTTGCACCACATTCATGATGTCACCTAAAATGATTGATTAGACATACAGTCCAAAGTCGGAACCTTTTCGTGTTAAGGAATTCGATATCCATTTAAAAACTTTTAAAGTAGCTTACACAGGCACATAAGCATGCACATAACTATCCATCGGAAAGCACCCAAACTGTTAAGCCAAAACATATAACAGAGACTCACTTTTACTAGTACAATCACAGAATATTTACTTGGAGAAAGATACAAACTTGGAAGCTGGAACTAATCTTGGGAGTTCCAAAATCTTTGTGGCTGTCCCTTTCGACTCAACACAGCAAGAAAGACAAAAAAATGAACGGAACAAAGAAACAAAAGAGAAGCTGATGCAAACAAAATCAAGGATATGGGTACAAACTTCAGGTGATAACAATAGTTAACTGCACTATCATCCCAGTTACTCCCTGAACACAATCCAAAATGTTTATATCTTCTTTTTGGACTTCATAAACTATAGAATCAAGTGCTCAGCCATATAATAACAATCGGCTCCCTTTGGGCCAACACTCATATATATATGAACTTCTGGCCGTTGTTTTGGTAGGTGAATGAGAGTGCTTGCATGAGAGAGAGGGAGGGAGAGAGAGAAGGTGCTTACAATTTTCAATTTTTTCTTTGAAGATGCAACAACAAGGTTGGCCTTGTGTACATGTAGCGCGCACACCACAATCTGTTAAAACATAGTTTGACAGTATGTTGGAACCGTTCGATCATTTACAAGGTTGCCATGAATGGACATAATTTGGCATGCAAATGTGATATGCTAAGTGGGTTTGTAGAGTTAGAAGTTTTGGTACAATATTTATATGTTATAATGATGGCAGGAGCATATTGCATGAGCTAAGATGGCGTACGAGACCCTAACTACCTATACTGATATATATCAAAGTTTTTGATTCGTTTGGTTAAATATTCTTTCATGTCGTAACTACTCTTACAACTTTGAACCAAAATAATGAACTATACAACAGCTTTTCTTGCTTTCTAAGAGATTGGAAAGAAGTACAGGCTTTGGTTTGTCCCCTAGTTTGGTACATAAGCTAACGGTTCATCACAGAGTATGACATCGGAAAGGAAGTCTTGCCCTGCTTTTCCTTTTAAGACGTAATGGAGATTTTGTAAATCGTCCTCTTGCAATTTAATTCTTTAACAATGGATAAGGATTACCTAATTATTGATAATTTTGCATTGATAAAAAAAAAAGGGTTGAAAATCAAGTTTCAGCCAAAGGTTGTATAAAGTAGTAGAGTTAAATTCCGAGCTTTAAACTTTTTTTAAAAAATTTTATTCATGTATTTTACATTTTATTTAAATTAAAATAATTATCTATATAATGTATAATTAGTGTTCTTAATTCTATGATTATATACTATTTTCTTTTATTTATAATAATTCATTATCTATTATGAACATAATTTACGTCAAATTAGCAGGTCTAATAATTGGTAGACATAACAAAATAAATCAAGTGTATGACAAATAATTTTATATACTATATATACAAATTATTTTATAATAAGATTTTAACTTATTATAAAATTCTAATTAAATAATAAATAAGTTAATTGTTTATGTATGTGTATTCAAATATGAATTTTAAGTTAAATTAAATTTAAAAGTTATTTTCTTTTCACATATATTTGAAATCATTAATACTTAATAAGTTTTAGTTATCTTGATTCAAACTTCTTTTTAACTTTTTCCATAGTACCCCTTTTAAAAATTATTAAAAAATAGATCAATATTAATTACTTTTTTTGAAATTATGTTATTAATAAGAAGATACAAGTAATAACAATCATGTAATAATATATATGATATGAAAAATATTTAATTTATTTTTTTTACAAAAAAGAAACAAAATAAGTTGGGACCTTTTGTGACGTTTTAAAAACGTCGCAAAAGGGCTTCTTTTCTTGTAGTGTAAGTGTTGTTCCAATTGTTGAAGAATGTATTGACAAAAATGAACAACATTTGAACGATGAAATATCCCTCGAAGAAAATAACTCACATAGATATGAAGCAAATGAGTCGCAGGAAATACCTTTAAGAAGATCTCAAAGAATAAGAAAATCAGTTATTTCAAGTGACTGTGAAGTTTATTTGCAAGAATCAGATCTTGATGTTGGCATTCATAACGATTCGGTTTCATTTTCACAAGTTATAGAATATATTGAGTCAAAAAAATGGATTGACGACATGTAGGAAGAGTTAAAATCCATGAATGATAACAAAGTCTAGGATATCGTTGAATTGCCAAAAGGTTCCAAACGAGTTGGGTGTAAATGGGTTTTCAAGACCAAACTTGACTCAAATGGCAATATCAAATGATATAAGGCTAGACTTGTTGCTAAAGGATATACTCAAAAGGATGGTATTGATTATAAAGAGACATTTTCATTTGTCTTAAAAAAAGACTCATTGCGTATTATTATAGCACTGGTAGCTCATTTTGATTTAGAGTTACACCAAATGGATGTGAAAACAAACTTTCTGAATGGAAATCTGGAAAAGGAAGTTTATATGAATCAACCTGAAGGTTTTTCAATTGAAGGAAAAGGTCATATGATGTGTAAACTTAAGAAATAAATATGTGGACTCAAACATGCTTCTAGGTAATGGTATATTAAGTTTAATGATACCATCACCTCTTTTGGTTTTGAAGAAAATATTGTTGATTGTTGTATATACCGAAAGATTAGTTGGAGCAAAATTTTACTTTTATTTTTATATGTTGATGATATCTTGCTTGCAACTAATGATTTGGGTATGTTGCATGAGACAAAAGGTTATCTCTCAAAAAATTTTGAAACAAAAGATATGGGGAAGGCATCCTATATGATAGGAATTGAAATATTCTGTGATAGATCACAAGGACTGTTGGGATTATATCAAAAAGCCTATATTGAAAAAACTCTAGAGAGATTTAATATGCATAAATGTTCTTCTGGAATTGTTTCAATTTAAAAAGGAAATAAAATTAATATTATGCAATGTCCGCAAAATGATATAGAGCGAAAGCAAATGGAATCAATTCTGTAGCGCCCCAAATTAGGGGTTAGAATATAAAGGAAGTTCGTACGAATTATGTTTGTGAACTTCGGTGTCGAGACTTCGGTCTTCTGATATGAGACACTTCGGTGTCGAGACTTCGGTCTCTTCTGAGACACTTCGGTGGCTTCTGATATGGACACTTCGGTGTTGAGACTTCGGTTTCTTCTGAGACACTTCGGTGTCTTCTGATATGGACACTTTGGTGTCGAGACTTCGGTCTCTTCTGAGACACTTCGGTGGCTTCTGATATTGAGACATATGTCTCTCCTGTTGATACCAATTATGGTATCTCCTGTATAAGTCCCGTTACCCACTTCTATTCATGGACTTCTGATTTATTTTGTTCTGTTCATGATCACATATGTTCTGAAGTGCAATTTGCCTGATTATACATATCTGAATGTATGCTTATACTAGTATTGTGAAAAGAAATCGGTTAAGTTAGATAAATGATTACTCACTAAGCTATAAGCTTAGCACGGTGGATTTGCCC
>JANZXV010000212.1:34417994-34443006 GCA_027576455.1 Erythroxylum roigii | reverse complement strand
CTATAAGCTTAGCACGGTGGATTTGCCCCGTGTAGGTTCAGAGCGAGGAGATTAAAGACTGGGACGAGTCAACCGCAATGGCCAAAGGAGTCTGTTTTTGTGTTGTTGAACATGTTTTTAGTTAACACTTTTGGGCCTGTAATAACTTTGAATTTCTGTTTCTGACAGTATGATGTGATGTATTGTAAGCACTGTTTGAGATGTTGTGTGTGAACTAATCTGATTTGATTGTACTGTCTTGGGTGGCATCCACATATTCTCCCAGGGGGTATTTGGGTGTTACAAATTCCTTATGCTTCTGTTGTGGGAGGTCTAATGTATGTGCAAACTTGTACAATACCGGATACTACCTTTACAATTGGAATGCTAGGCAGGTATCAAAGTAACCCTGGAATTGATCATTAGAAAGTTGTACAAAAAGTTTTAAAATATCTCTAAGGCACAAAGAATTACATGTTCATGTATAGAAGATTTAATCACTTGGAAGCGATTGGATACTTAGATTCATATTTTTCTAGATGCATTAATAGCAGAAAGTTAACTTATGGTTATTTGTTCTTTCTTATCGAAGGAGCAATATTATGGAAAAGTGCTAAACAATCTGTCATTGCCTCGTCCACCTTGGAAGCAGAATTTGTGGCATGTGTTGAAGCCACAATACATGCATTATAGCTGCCGAACTTTATTTAAGGACTTAGGGTTGTCGACACCATTACTAAGACGCTGAAAATTTATTGTGATAATTTTGTAGTAATGTTCTTCTCCAAAACCAACAAATACTCAAGAGGAGCCAAACATATAAAGCTAAAGTATTTTGCCATTAAGGAGGAGGTTCATAAACAAAGAGTGTCTATTGAACATATTAGAACAAATCTCATGATAGTAGATCCATTAACTAAAGGTTTACAACCAAAGACATTTAAAAAGCATATACAAAGAATGGGACTTGGTTGTCCTTTTAATTGATGTATCTAATAAAGTTGACACTTTGAGCTCGTTGATATGTTTCTTATATACACCATTTATTGTTTCTACTTATAATGTGCACATAATTGTATTATGACATGTCATAATTTGAATTTACTAAAAACATTACTATGGACCATGATGAAATTTATGTGTTATTTATAGGTCTAAAATGGTAAAATACTGGTGTTTGTGGTGTATAGAAGGGAGTATGTTATGTAATAAATATACAACCGCCATAACCCATATTTAGTGTTTTATCATATTTAGATAATTATAATATTTTTTTTCAAGGATGAGTTTTGGTGCTTAATTGTAAATGCATCATATTTATGCATTAGTTTCATCCAATTTTAGGCCAAGTGGGAGACAGCTGGAAGTTGTTGTAAGGCAATTTTCCAAATAGCCTGAAACTTAGGGATTGAAGCTAATAACTTCCTATTCAAATATAACTACTCAATGTGATATTATTAGGGAAATATAATATATAAAAATCTCATCTATTAATTAATGACATATTAATACTTGATGGACAAATCAAATTAAAAAAAGACACACATAAAATTGGTCAACTCTTTGCCCTATTGTATACGTTTTAAGAACAACTTCAAACATCTATCTAAAAATAAGGTATATGGAAAAGAAAAGGTAGAAGGGGAGAGAAACTAATTTTATTTTCTATGCAGATAAGGTATCATATTTTCTTTATCAAATCTAGGAACGAGAAAATTATTGATTTCAAGATTCTTTTAATATAGAGAAAATCAATTGCTCCTTACAAAAACAATCACAAATGACCTCTTAAATAGCACTTGAAACTCATCTAGATATGTATGTTTTATTTAACTATTTCTTTCTACGTGTTTCACGTTCATTCTTTCTTTTTGTTCTTTTATAATGGTCTAGGCTTAAACCATTATAAGCTTACTATTGAGCCTTTTTTCATATAAGAAGGGAGCCCAGAGCCTTTTGACCTTCTTGACTACCTAAACCATTATAAGCTTACTATTGAGCCTTTTTTTACATAAGAAGGGAGCCCAGAGCTTTTTGACCTTCTTGACTAAAAGGGAATACAGATTCCAACCGGCGGCTCAGCTTTCTCCGCAGACCGTACCCCACTAACAATCTTGCATTTCATAAGAGTTTTCCGTGATAAAGACCTAGTTTTTTCCTAAGGTATGACGTGATGTTTATGCAATTCAAAAACACCGAAAGCCTGGATGGTTGCCCATCTAAAGCAATCACAATTATGTTGTCAGTTGACTCTTGTCAGTTTTCGTTTCATCCCCATTTTTATACTATAATCGCGTTACCTCTCACCAGAAGAAAGGCCAGAACAAGAACCTGAGAAGTGGTTCATAGGCATGTGGTCTTGTCATGCCTACGGTTACGCTACAGTGACAAGAGTTCATTGTCAGTTTTAAAACTTGTCAGAATAACTAGAAGATGGGTCCGCTAATAAATCATATATGTTGTCTAACTTGGTATGCAACTAAGTCCACTTGGAATCTTTGGTAGGAATTTTGTGTCAGTTTAGTTGAGAAATGGAGGTTTAAGGGAAAGAAGACTCACTCTTGTTCATTAAATGAGAGGGAAAAGATAGATTGGTTTTTTTAAAGCTGGACTACTAAAGATTAGGCAGGACCTGGAATGTCTTTCCCATTAATTATACATCCTTATCAGTCATTCTCTAATTTGAGGTTCTGGTAGTCAAGCAACCCAAAAAAATAAAAGGAGGGGTTTTTTTTTTTAACAATTAGAACAATCATCAATTAAAGTTAGGAGTTTGGCTAGACTTTCCAATCTCTCCCGTTAGTTACAGCGTTATAATTATAAGCCTCCGTACCGTACCGTCAGGCTCTTTCCAGCTTTTGTAAATAAGCATCAAAGCTAATGGGGTTTGATTTAAAATTCTATGGCTTCACATGTTATTAACAGTAATTTCCTTTTTCTAATAGTTCTATCTTTGACTAATTTACTTACCCCACACTAACTTAACAATAGAGGATCCGCATGATGACAGGTTTTGGCAAATTTGGACCATGTCGGCCGGTGAAGGCTTGAGATTTTTCTTTTCAAAAGTTGTGAATTGGCTTTCTTGATCGTGAGTGAATGTAGAGGTCCAAGATTAACAGCAAGAAGCCATGATTTGGTTGGAATATTCTTGGGTGTCAAATAATGTATGCTACTACTGCTATGACTTTCCGATCTTTCCATTGTTAAATTATCAAACAAAATCCAGTAATGTGTGGTTAATGGAAACGTATGGCACTAATCAATCTAATCTTTAATCTTGCCTCCAATTCGAAACGCTTCCTTTTGTTGTTCTTATTTGGAAGGGAAAGGAGGACGGCTACATAGACACAAACAAAGGAGTCAGCAAAAGGGTACTGATAATATATAATGTAGCAATAGGACATTTCTTTGCCTAGTTTTTAAGTTCATTCGTTAACTTGAACACTAAGATAACAACATAAACCTTTTCCACTCAATGTTCATGTGATACTAATCTTCTTGTTTTAGTTTAATCATTCAATTCAAGGGAAGACAAACAAGAAGTATACGGCCGTCGTTTAATGACCACCCTTCGTATTGCATCATTACCAAGTGATTATTGTCATAAATTGTTCGCGAATTCTCCGGATTTAGTTTTGTCAACCTTGAAAAATCGATTCTTCAAACTAAAAAAATGGAATTACTCACGGTTATCTAGAAGCTGCTATGTCAATGGATATTGGAGTATCAAACGGGTATTTGACCCGATGGGAAGCTTCTAAATGCATTGTATGTTAACTTCATGGTGCATATTTAAGGCCTCACAATTTTCTCACAATTTAACCGATACTTCAACGTTTAATGATCAACTACCAAGACAGCCATCCAATTTTATAGGGATGACACCACTCTCATCATATCAAATCAATCAGGACTTTGAGTTGCGTACAGCGTAGATTCCATATCAAAAAACTCACGAGGAGACGACAAATGGCGCAACCACAGAACACAGCTGCACCGAAGTAAGTAAAAATCTTATAACTAAAACAGAAAATCTGATGCCAAAAAATCTGATCCCATGCAAAGAGGCCAACTACTAACCACAAACGGCATTAAAAGGACGTGTAGCTCACCTCACAATTTCAACCAAAAGCACGTGTCATGTGCCCTTGTTGCTCTGCAAATGGGTTAGGTGAATTCTGTATCATTTACTCCCGTGTAAACTCGTTCTCACTGTTTTCATCAGTTCGCGCTGGTCAAACATGTGGACAAACTGAAAAGATAACAGCTTTTCTTTTTTCAAAGACGGTGACATTAAATACTAAAAGAATGCATAGAAGGGAATAGTCAAATGCATACGGCCGGAGCCAGTGTAATTTCTCTGATTAACTTTCTTAGTTTCTCTTTCTCCAACTCCTGATATCCACTTGTTGTTGTGGGTTTCCTTTCCTTTCTCTTTTGATATCTGTTTTACAAGTTTTTGCATGCATTTGCTTGCCTGTAAGTACAGTTCTTCGCAATCAGAATTTTCTAGAATCTGGCATTTTCTATCATTTGTTTTATTTTTGTGGCCTTCCTTCTTTGGTTGCTTGGAGAGATTAATAAAGAGGTTAAGCAAGGTAGGATAAACGGAGAAAGTTATTGTAAAAAGGTTACCTTTACTTTTGGGTTGAAAAAATTTCATTCAATGATGCCTGATAAATGAGCAGCTTGCAATTACTCTTTTTTGTAGGATTAGTCATCTTTTCTCCGACTTCTGATTTGATTTTTCCCTCAAAAGTGGATAAGCAAGAGAAATTAAGTTTTGAGATCTGGTGTTTTAAAGATAATTATCGTTTATTGGCAAGTCCTGAACGCGGTTTGGTAGTTTCTAACCTCAACTGAGCTCGGCTTTTGGAAAAGGATCCAAATTCTTGGGTGCGTATCGGGTTTCTTAGTTGTTTCTGAGAAAATGTCTTTTGGACATCTTTCTCTCTTTGATGCTTGCCGGGTGATCGACTATTGTTTATTAGTCTTGCTATCTGTGAAATTTTCAGGGTCCTTATGATAATGGAGGCAAAAAGATTCTTTAAAGTGTCGCTTTAATATTTTGATTGTTTTTTGGTAATTTGGGAATAGTCCTCATCCAATTTTAACTCACGAATTTCAATTTGGAAATAGGTACCAATTCTGTTCAGATTTGGAAAACCAACCTCAAAATAGTGGAAGAATCTCTTTTTTATCTGTTATGTGAACTGATCATATTGCTTTGGTTTCAGTGCTAGAAGCTGATAGAGAGATGGCTTACAATGGGAGGGTACATCCAGAATGCGTAAATGCTGCTAACCCTTACCATGAATGCGGGGTGGCTTGCCTGGAGCAAATAGCACAAGGCCAGGGACGGAAAGAAAAGAAAAAGTCAGGTACTTACTCCTATTACCATCTTGGAAGATTCTGCTTGTGTTTTATTCTATGATGAGAGGGGTTTTCAATTTTAACAATTTTTTTACCCAATTAAAGCCAACAAGTTCTTCAGGCTTTTATAGTTCTCTGTCTTGATTGTCATGAATCCATTTATAGGTGCCTGTATTCTAGCTAGTGTTTGCTTTAGAATCTTTTCTCGAACTGCAGAAAGCAAGCTTTGAAGGAGATTTAGCTGAGAGATGGTTTTTCACTTTCTTACTTAGCTTGGTCAGTTAGACTGGGATCTGATTAAGAGTTGGATTGGAATCTGATTATGACTTTTGCAGTTTTACCACAGCAGTCGTTTCTCTTAACATCAATCAGCTTTAGCTTCTAAGCATAGGGTTTATTGTTCCTTAATTTTTTTCTTCTGAATTTGTATGCCACATCTATCTTTATCCTCAATCCTCAACCACCATGAAATGTATGAGATTATGGAGAGACAGGGTTTATTGCTCCTTACTGGACTAATAAATGTTTGAGTGGTGGGGTTTTGTAATATCTCCTAAAACAAGGTGTAATATCTTCTTTTGATTTCATCATTTTCTCTATCTAGATAAGCGCTACGTTACCAAAGATGGTACCAAAAGCATGGATGGAGGAAGAAGGACAGACAAATCTTGCCCTAAAGCATCTAACCCCTTCCATGAGTGTAACAAATATTGTGATTACAAAAATGCGGAAGCAGATCGTCAGGGGATTGGAAAAAAATCAGGTTCTTTCCCCTTCTCAAAATGACATCCTTTTAGTGGACTATCTGGAGAGAATTCTTTGAAAAGATTAAAAAACAATGTTCAGTTGGGGTTGAGAGGCTTAGGCTGAACGGAAAAGTGGAGAATGCAGTGAAGTGATTGTAGAAATTGCATAAGCACATCATAATTGAAACAACAGTCACACTTAAAAGGACTGTATAGGAGTGGCAAAGAGGATATGTGGCCTCTCCTTAAGCAGAAAGGATGTCATTCTTGTCAGTCAATGGAAAAAGATTTGGTATAGGTACTGAAATTTGTACATTCTGTTGTGGATCATCAAAATCAAGGTTTTAGGAAAGCCGTGACTGAACTTTCTTGTGTTTAGTGAAAGAATGTATACCATTGTATTCTTTAGTCTCTACTATAGCCCGTGAGTTCAGCAGTAAACGAGGTTTGAGGCAGCATATTTTGTGTTCTGTAAAGTTATCTCTCAATGCATATGTCCTTTGGATTTCTCCATTTGTGTGTGTGAGACAGAGAGAGAATAATTTTGTTGTTTAAATCAAGTTTACTATAAGCATAATGTTTAGAAATGGTAAAAACCTATAGGGTTTGGCGATCCTCATCTCCCTAGTATAAATCCTGATTTTAGCCAAATTAGCCAACTGTTTGTGAGTTGCTCATTGATTTACTTTAATTGCAGGCTTCCTCAAACTTGACAGTTTTGGAAGAAAGCAGAAGCGATCCGAGTCCCAGCCAAAGTCTGCAGAAGTTGCTAATAATATCCAGTCACCATATCCAAATGGAACTGCATCACCTCGTTCACCTTATTCTCTGGAAAAGAAGGTGGGATCAGAGAACAGCCAATCTTTCTCTTCCTCTCTGCATCCTTCTGAGGAAAGTCACTCCAGGAATCATTCCTTTGACCAAGGGCAAGTTCAATCTTCTGAAATAATGCCTGTATCAGGGCATATTACGGTAGCTCTCTTGCTGTCTCATTTGTGAAAAGTCTTTTATTTTTATGCATGTCATTTACTTACCTCTTGTTTTCTGTTTATCTTTCCCTTTCTGGAAGCCTGATGGACCCAAAACTCCTGCCAGGATTAGTTTGAGTTGCTTTGCTATAGGTCCACCAATTGAACAGGAAGGAGACCATATATCACCTAAAGAAACTTCTTCTCCAGTTGCAGATAATGTGGAAGAAGTTACTACCGGTTCAATTATTAAGTCCATGGACTTCTCCTTTTCAGGCATTTCTCATGCTTCAGAAGACAGTGACGGGGATGAGATACGATCTGTTATTTCTGATTCCTGTGTCCCAGTAGGAAAATATCATGTGAGAGCAAATGTGGCCTCTATTCTGGGGTTGATTTTTGAAAAATATGGAGACATAGCAGCCAATTGCCGGTTAGAGTCAACTTCACTTCGTGCTTATTATTTAGAATGTCTCTGCTCTGTGGTTCAGGAATTGCAGTCCACTCCTTTCAAGCAGTTGACAAAGTCCAAAATTAAGGAAATGTTGGCTGTTCTTAAAGATGTAGAGTCTGCAGGAATTGATGTGAGTTGGCTTCGCGGCATACTCAGTCAACTTGCAGAAGCCATGGAGCTCAATAACCAGCATCAAACCACTGAGGCATCAAGCATCAACTGTATTCAGGCTATGGAGTCAACAAAGAGAGAACTAGAATCTATGACAAAGGATTTGGAAGAGAAAGAAAAGGCTGTTGCTGATACCAAGACAAGAATTGCTCAAGCAACTGCTAGATTGAATGAGCTTGAGCTAGAATCTTCTCAATTGAGTGAAGCTCTTTTGTCCATCAATTCAAAGGTCGAAAAGATTCAGTTCAAACCCCTGGGAGATGATGTCTTGTAATGCAACTGACTGAGATGGCAAAAAACTAATTGATATCTCGTTAGGCATTGCTATAGCTAGTCCTTGCATGAGATGATGACACTAAGCATTATGTTTGCATGTGTTAGTAGTTGTTAGCAAGTTGTATGAAGCAAATGTAGTTAAAGCTAAGTTATTGTGATCCTGCAGAATTATGCTGTTTCATTTGTTGTAAACCAGAGTTGATCTGTACCTTCCCCTTTTGGCTTTGCTTATGTGTTTTGCAGTCTCATGCACATAAAAGCTTTTGGTTAAATCCTGTATTATGTCAATTGTTCTTTACTTCTTATCGCTGCTTTGCGGTAATCAAGTTAAGAATCGGATTCAACTAAATCTAAAACGTGAAGTGAGATTCAAATTTAAGATTTTTATAAAAATTTAAATAAAATTTCAACATTCTAACCCAAAGGGTGTGGTTGAGTGGTAGGGACTCATCCATCCTTAATCAAAGGTTAGGAGTTCGATCCTTGACTGAGTATGGAGCAGCCTTAAATTCTTGGACCAGCTGTCCCACCCTGTGAGGTGTCTACAAATCAGCGAGGGGATTAGTCACTGAATCTGCCGGTGGATATCTTGATCTAAAAAAAAAAAATTCAACATTCTAATATTTATTAATTAATTATAAAAGTTAATGTTTATTTAATGAAATTTAATAATAACATTATAAGTGATAAATTTTTACTGACTTATCTATAATATAAATGTGTACTATTAAGTTTTAATAATTAGGACTTAATTTTTGAATATTTAATAACAATAATTTTCAATGTATTAATCTAAAAAATTAGCAAAGTTGTTCCTATTTGTTGCCTAGTGTTTGTGCAAAAAGTTTCAATTAGAAGGAATTGTTTAAATGTTTGGGCCTTTGAACTGGATTTGGGCCGGAGGGATAAGTCGAACCTCCCAATAACATCTTTTAGAAAATTATGCTGTTGAGACAGGGAAAGGTTAACCTGCAAAACAAAGGCTGGTTGTCGTCTAGTTGGTTAAGGATTAAGCAAACTTGGGATTCAACTGATTTTGAAAAGCTTTTGAATCCCACAAAAGTACCCGCTTTTCTCTATTTCTCGTGTTATTTCTCTCTTGCCGTTGCAATAATCTTTTCTAGCAGGTACGTGAATCCACCGATTTTTCTTCTAAGGTTTATGTAACACAAGTGCGTTGATTGTTTAGGGTTGTAGACCGCAGTTTGTTTTTTTTTGAGCTTTTCGTATTTGCCTTGTCTCTGCTTGATTGGGGATTAAGTATTTTTATTAAAGTTTATGTCTTTGATGTGAATTTTTGTTGGAATAATTGCGAGTTCAGAACTTCTCCGGTGTTTGAAGGAACTGGTCAATTTGATTGATCCCTAAACATGAACTCTTTTCACAATAAGAAGCTGCTGTGTTTTTTAAAATTATTTTTCTGTTAAATTAATTGAAATGGGTTTTGTTGTGTTGATTGTGTTTATGGTGACTGCAGTGGTGTACAAGAAGAAGAAAAAGAGAGGAAAACTGAAGTTTGCAAAAGATGGCTGGAGAAAGGAGAGTACACCCGGATTGTATAAATGCTTCTAATCCTTACCATGAATGCGTTGAGTATTGCTTCAGGAAAATTGCTGAAGCTCAGGCACGTACAGATAGAAGTGAGCTAGGTGTGTGCCTCATATCTTTGCTCTTTATGTCTTGTGCCAAGTAACTGTGGCTTTTCGTAGTCCATGTATGTGGTTGAAAAGAAAACACTTTTGCTGCACTGTAATATAAGGTTGACTCTTTCCTTTAGCCTCTTGGATTATCTGGCAATCTTGACTGATATGGTTCAATTGATGGTATTGTTTGACATATTGTCTATCAGGCATGATACTTTTGGAGATTCCAATCTCATATCTTGGCTAGGGAGCTAGGTTATGCTTGATGGTTGCCTCAGGCTGGAGAGTATATGGGAAAAATATACTCTTTCTTGGTTAGGGCTATTTGGAGAAAGTTGTGCTTTTAAATCTTTGCAAGATATTACTTTTGATTTTGAACTTCTTGTACTCTATTACAAGAGTGCCGTGATATGGTTTCTATGCAGCTGTTATAATCCTTACTGAAGCCTATCTACTCTTTGCTAGGTGATGTACAAGGTAAAAATGGCAGTAATCAGACCATTGTGCATGGTCTTGATGAAGCTGAGGAGCAGCATGTTGGTGGACCAAGTATTGAAGAAAGTTCTGAAGATGATGACAATGAATCTGTCCAGGAAAAGGAGGAAGTAGATGTTACAAACCTCACAGGCAGGCAGAAGAAATTGTTTGAGTTGAGGCTTAAGATGGTAATTTAGACTTTTATGTTTACAATCCTTCCTTTGCTCCTTTTCGAGTGTTGTAATCTGGTTTTCCCATTTGAATTTACATATTTTTCCAAACAATGATGGTTTATGGCTACAAGCAGAATCAGGCACGAAAAGCCAACCAGACAGCAATGGTTGCTGAAAAGAAAAAAATGGAACCACCCGCAGAATCAAGGGGTATATCCAAGCAAAAATGGTTCGAGGACAGGAAGAAAAAGATAGGCAAACTTCTGGATGCAAATGGATTGGATATGACAAAAGCATTTATGCTGGATACACAAGAGGCAGCTGAAGCAAAGTATAAGAAATGGGAAAAGGATCCAGCTCCTTTTGGTTGGGATGGTACTTCCATATCTCTGCTTGTGCTTTGATTTGATGTGTCTCTTTGATTACACATTTGATTCTTGGATCATGCATATACTTATGCATAATGGTGCATCTTTTTAACGCCTTATGTAACCATATTGACATGTATCAAATGGTACGGCCACCTGATTCAGTAAACTACAGCTTATATGTGAACTAGAGGTTGCTATGCTTTTTAATGGCTTCATTGGAGTTGCATATGATTAACTATTTTCTGCTTAGATCATGACTTTGATGTTTATTGGCAACAGTTTTCAATCAGAAGACACTCTACAATGCATATAAAAAGAGAACTAGAAATGTTGAGGTCGACTTGGAGGACTATAAGAAGATGAAAGAAGCTGATCCGGATTTTTATCGTGAAGCCTCAAGCCTTCAGTATGGGAAGGTACTGCTTTGTGAAATTGCTGACTCTGTTTAGTTGTAAATTCAGGGCCGTCAAGTAACGTATTTTCTGCCTGAATCATGCAGGCACCAAAAGCCTCTGAGGAGAAGATTGACAGGATGGTAAAAGAACTCAAGGACAGGGAGGAGAAGCGCCAATCATTTAGCCGAAGGAGGAGGTTTCATGAAGAAAAGGACATCGATTCAATCAATGACCGTAATGAGCATTTCAACAAGAAGATTGAAAGAGCCTTTGGGAAGTACACTTTGGAGATCAAGAACAATCTTGAGCGTGGAACTGCACTCCCTGACTGAAGTATTTACTTTTGTTTCTCTGTGCTCAACTGGTATTAGCCAATTAAACCATGCATCTGTAAGGATTGCTGATAATTCTGTGTGATTGGAGCATGTTAACCTTCTTCTTGGTTGCTGTAAGTTGTAGTTATTGTGACAGATGGTGTAATGCAGGCTGTTATAATTGGAAAGTTTGCTACTATACCTGGCATTTTTGTCAATGCATTCTCCACTTGCTCGGTGTTGGATAGTTATGTAAACTGAGAAGTACCTGTTATTTAGGCACTGATCTCAAGCTTGAGCCGTTGTGCCTCTTAATAAAATAAATACTTTCAGCAATTGGCTGTGGTCAAAAATCGTACCAAGTAACCATATGTATTGCTGTTTTGATTTGGTATAACAATATCTCTCTTATTTGCATACGGATACTTGTTTCAGCATGACTACAGCCTTGCCATTTTTTAACGTGCATGTTGATTTTTTTTTTTGAAAGTACGAATTCTAATTCGGATGCCTGAACTTATCTCACGTTTGAACTTAATTGGACCCTACGATTCTGGAGCTTGTTTGGTAAATGCGAGGGCCACATTTTACGCTGCTGTGTGAAAGCAGCGTATCAGAGATCTTTACCCTGAATGTCAACTTCTATATGTATTTTTTAACTTAAAAGATTGCCTGGAATCTCTGAAGTACCATACGAGTATTCCTTTGGCATCTAAATTGTGGGCGGCGGTATAGTCCTGACATGCTATTGTATCGCCACCTTAATAGTGGCATCCTTTCGTGTGTCTCTTTTACGTTCTGTTCAACTTCTTTACTTGCAGCTTCTTCTGTTCTCCTTGAGATCTCAAGAGCAACATTATCGTGCGAATCATTTGTAAAATCATTGAATAGAAGCCTGATAGGAACCGAGAGCTCCTACAGGACTGGGCTGCATAAATGAAGATCAAGCACAACAACAATCACAAAAGAAACAGTACTCAAGAACAAGAACAATACATCAGTGTAATAGATGACACTTTGTAGATTGATTTTTTTGAATGAAAAAGGATAAACAGCTATTCGAGTGCCTGCATTACTCCTATCAACATTTTGAGAGGTTGATTTTCTCCCGACAATCCATTCATTAACAAACTTTTACCTCCCTTCTTTTTTTTCCTTTGTCACCTTCTATTCATCTTCCACTACCTCAGCACATTCTCTGCGCGATGCTTGCTGTCCACATCATTATGTTGTAACAAATTATCCACGTCAGTAGGTATATTCCGAATCTTCTAATTCTGAACCGAGCCTCCCAAATCTTTTCCCTTTGGGCCATGCTTCTTCCCTTTACGCTTGTACTGCCATCTAATAGGAGGCTTATCATTACTTCTCCCAACAAGACGAATCTTGTCCTCAAGGTTGAAATAAGGAAACTGCTGGTCAATCATGTCAAAAGGCTCCCAAGTGGCCTCAAATTGCAGAAGATCCTTCCAAGTTAGAACTTCCAGGGTAGATTCACCATTAGCTAGACGAACATTGAGTACTTTATCCAGCTCAACGGCCTACTCCATGTTGCTAGACAAAACTGGAGGTATATCTTGGGTGGAAAAGAGGATCCCACTGCTGCCCAAAGTTGGGACACATGAAAAACTGGGTGCACGGATGAAGAGGGAGGTAACTTTAATTTATATGTCACTTCCCCTATGCGCTGAACAACCTCATATGGCCCATAATATCTCAGAGCCAACTTTTCATTAAACTTTCGAGCCAAGGATTTCGAATGATAAGGACGGAGCTTCACAAAAACCCAATCCCCAACAGCAAAAACCACTTCACGTCGCTTGGCATCAGCCTGTTTTTTCATACAATTTTGAACTATCTCCAAGTGCCCCTTCAATTCATCCAACATCATGTTACGAGTCAGTAACTGTGTTTCCAACTCTTAATTGACAGATTCATTTAATCTGTAGTGGATCACAGGTGGTGGATCTCTTTCATAGACAACTTTGAAAGGAGAACAGTGGGCAGCCGTGTGGTAAGAGGTATTGTATCATAACTCCGCCCATGCTAGCCATTTCACCCACGAACGAGGCTGTCCATTTGTAAAACAATGAAGGCATGTCTTAACATAGCAGTTCACCGCCTCTGTTTGCCCATCCGTTTGAGGATGATATGCGGTACTACGCCACAAAGTTGTCTGTTGCAACCTGAACAACTCACTCCAAAACCATCTCAAAAAGATCTTATCCCGATCCGACACAATAAAGCGTGGAAAACTATGCAACTTCACCACATTATTAACAAAAATTTCTGCCATTTTTGCAGTTGTATAGGGATGTTTAATAGCTATAAAGTGAGCATATTTTGTCAAACGATCAACCATAACAAAAATAGAATCATACCCATGTGATGTTGAAAGTCCTTCAATGAAGTCCATCGACACATCCTCCTAAATAGCCTCTGGAATTGGCAAAGGCTGTAGTAACCCTGCCGAAGAAAGCGTCAAATATTTGTTTTGCAGGCACACCATACACTTGACGACAAACACTTGAATATCTTTCTTCATGCCCTCCCAACGCAACTCAGATGCAATCCGCTTATAGGTTTTAAAAAACCTGAATGACCACCCAAAACACTGCTGTGGTACTCCTGCGAAAGCTTCTCAATCAATTCAGAACAATGAGGTATAACTAATCTACCAAGGTACTGCAATTGTCCCTGTACCAAGGTCCAACCAGCCTTCCCATTTGGATCTTTCTTTAACTCCTCAATGACAGCTGAAAGCTTTGGATCTTGTTGAACTATTTTCGAAATTATAGTCGTATCTAGCACATTTGTCCCTGTAATTGGCTGCAGAATAACCTCCGCATTTTCCCTTTCATGAATTCTAGACAAAGCATCCGCCACTCTATTTTGCACACCCGGATTGTACTGAATTTCAAAGTCAAAACCCAACAACTTGGACAACCATTTCTGGTGCTCCATGGAGACTAAGCGCTGCTCCAATAAGAACGTTGATCCAATAAGAACTTTAAGCTGCTCTGATCGGTCCGGACTATAAACCTCCTCCCAAGCAAGTAATGACGCCTCTTTTGGATCACTAGCATAATGGCCATGAGTTCCCGCTCATATACATATTTGAACCGAGCTCTTCCCGACAAAGTTTGACTAAAATAAGTGATAGGATGCTTATTTTGTGTCAAAACAGCCCCCAAACTAGTCCCCAACGCATCGGTTTCTAGGATGAACGGCTCCGTGAAGTTGGGGAGCGCCAAAATAGGGACCTTAGTCATTGCTTCATTCAGTTGTTCAAATGCTGCCGTCGCCTCTTCATGCCACACAAATGCGTCTTTTTTGAGGAGTTGTGTCAAAGGAAAAGCTATTTTCCCATAGTCTTTAACAAAGCAACGATAATGCCTCGTTAACCTGAGGAATCCACGCAAACTCTTCAAGTTTTGCAGCAGTGGCCAACACTTCATGGCCGCGATTTTCTCTGTATCCGTTGCAACCCCTAGGTCTGAAATTATGTGACCCAAGTATTCCACCTGTTTTTGACAAAATTGACGTTTCTTTTTATTAGCATACAAACTGTGTTTACTAAGCAGAGAAAGTACCTCCCTTAGATGACAAACATGCTTTTCCAAGGTCGGGCTATATACTAAGATGTCGTCAAAAAATACCAGCATGCATTTCCGCAACAATTTTCGAAAAACAGAGTTCATCAATGATTGAAAAGTAGTTGGTGTGTTGGTCAAACCGAAAGGCATTAATAGGAACTCATAGTGTCCCTCATGAGTCCTAAATGCCGTTTTGGGAATATCTTCAACTTTCACACGAATTTGGTAGTACCTGGACTTCAAGTCTAACTTTGAGAAATATTGCACTCCATATAACTCGTCAAGAAGCTCATCAATGGTAGGTATAGGGAACAAAGTTATGAATACCGTACCGAGCTTGGTACCGGATTGAGCTCTGAAACGAAATTGTACCGGTACCGGTCGGTACTGAGTACCATTTCGAGAAATTTTTTAAAATTATGAAATAGCCCCTAAAATTTTTAAAATTTGCAAAATAGTCCATATTGGTATATTATATAGTTGTACTGTACACTTTACTACTTTATTGTTTACAACAACCATGTTTTCAAAAATCTTAATAATAAATAATAATGACAATTAATATGAAATAACAATTTTCATATCAATTAATAAGGTACGAATTAACTCTTAAAAATTTTCACAAATATTCAAATAAGCCCCTAAACTTTTGACATTTATAATTGACCCTTTATGTTAACATTCGTTCAAAAAAAACCCCATTGCTTAAAAACTGAATAAGATATTGAATCGGTAAAAGAAAAAGGTTTAAAGTTTAAAGATTTAACTAGTATTAAATCGTTATAAAATCGATATATAATAAATAAGAAATAAAAATTATAAGAATAAGTAAAAATATAGTATCAAATAAGTAAAAACATAGTATCAAATAAAATACCTTATTAAAATAAAATTGCACTAATAATGTCTATTCATATATAATAGATTAATAATAAATCTAATAATTTAAACTAAGATTGAATCTAACATAAATTTTAAAATAATAATAATAATAGTATTTCAATATTATAATTTATTTTAAAACTTATAAAAGTTGAAGTATATTATTAAAAAGTCAATAAGAAAGACTAGTTTATTCGAATTGCCTTTTTAATGTCCTTCAAATATAATTATTTTATATTTTAAATATTATTTTTAACACATTTTTAATTATTTTAAGTAAAATTACTTATATATACTAACTAATAATTTAATTTATTAAACGAATTTATGATAAAAATAATAATTGGATTCTAATAATAATATAATTTAAAAAATTTTAATTAAAATATAAGGAGATAAATAAAAATTTTAAATTTTTACAAATGTAATTTATTAATGGGTACGAAAAAAATAGTATTTTGTTTTAAGAATAAAAATTTAAAGTAAAATTTTTAATCAAAATATAAAAAATTTAGATTCCATGAAAGGGTTGAAAAAAAATTTTGTTGAAAATTTAAGAAATTTATGAGTCTAGCCTTTAAAATCTTAACTTTCTTTATAATGCATTATACTAAAACTCAAAGTTAAAAGATTTACAACTACACCCAGAGTAACCCAATACGTATTTGAGCAGGAAAGTGTCGTCTTTGGTGCATATGTTACTCTACCTTGCTTCTAATCTCAATTCATTTCAGTGGGTTTTGGATTTTCGATCTCATCTCAAATGTGTTTCAATTAATTCTCCAAATGGTTGCGCTAATCTCATCGAGTTCGATGTCTTCGATGGAGGATGAGGCGATGTCGCGATGAGCGAAGGAGAAGAGGAGAAGAGTGGCTACGCAAGACGCGACGGTGAGAAGAGGACAGAGGCGGCGACGGTGAGGTGAGAGTGAGAAGTGGGAAGATGAGAGAAGAAGAAGCTTAAGAGAGAAGAGTCGATTCTAGAAGAAGAAGAAACAGTTGGGTTTAGGGAAAAATTAGGGTTAGTTTTCTAAAAATTACAAATAAATCCCTATATTTTCAAAATTTTCACGGTACCCGCTAGTATCGACCGGAAACTATCAATACCGGCCGGTATTTTAGGTCGGTACCGTAATGAACCATTCCGTTCCGGCCGGAACTACCCGGAACAGACCGGTATTCACAACGTTGGGTCAAGAACTTTATAATTGTCTATATATTAGAAATGATATGTTCATGATTGAAATTGAATTTTTATTATTTTTAAATAATATTGAAATCAAATTATCTGTTTAAAATTAAATAAAAATTCTAATTTAAATAACTTTTTTTAGATATTTTAAAATTAAAATAAATTAAATATTTAATCTTTCAAAATAATTCTAACTTCCTGAATCACCAAAAAGCTATTCTCAAGTTGTAGACTTCGGCTTTCAAGAAGTATAGCTAGATGGTTGAGAGCGGAACTTGACTTCGGTTAAATCCCAGATTCGATTCCTTGCTAACTTTTTTTGTAAGAGCCTGGGGCAACCGGAGTTTTACCTATAGGTGAAGAACTAGTATGACCCTTTATAACAAAGTGTAGCTACTTGACCCTCTAAAAAGTAAACTCACTTAATCCGCACGTGAAGTTTTCTCAAATTAAAAAAAAAGTTGTAGACTTGTCCCATCCCCATAAAGCATGTCATGTCACATAATATTTAATGACTAACCGTACGTGCACGTGGTATTAGGACCAACATGCTTCCCAAAGGAAACTAGTGCTGATGAGATGGTTGTCTTCTTTGGATTTTAATCATCATTGTTCAAATTTGCGTGTCGATTAGTTCTCACTTGATAAACGTATTATACTGCTTCATGTTTATCCATCCCTTCGAGAATTTTCTTCTAAACTGACCACATCGAACAGAAAAGGTAAAATATAATATTTTCAATTTCTAAACTATTTTTTGCATTGCGCTCCTTGTTGGCTTGCTGTAGTATAAAAGTTTCGGCGACTGAAGTATATTCACACGACTGCTCCTTTTTGTATATTTCCAGTTCTCTTGATTGCTGAATAATAATCCGAGCGTCAAGGAGTTGGTTGATCAGATAGCAAAGGATGCTTCATTTAATTAAATCAGGGTTTAAGTTGGTTTTTAAAATGGGTTTAAGTTGGTTTTTAAAATAGTTTTACTTTATAAATATATTTTGCCATACCAAATTATTAATTTGTTAAAGAACCATACTTATAAGATGAGTCACATTAATACTAGTAATTATAAGGGGAATAAAAACTTAATTTCATAAGAAATTATACTATTTCAATAATTATAACTAAAGCGAGCTTGATTCTACTTTTATTTTTATTTTTTAATTTCTATTTTTATTTGAAATAAAAATAAAAATATATTTCAAATAAAAATAAAAACATATTTGGCTATTATTGTCAATATAATTATATTTCAATTACCCATAAAAATTATTTAAAGATAAATTATGTTAATAATTATAACTAATTCATTTTTAAATAATTAACACCAGTAATTAAATGAAGAATATTTTGCTATCTGTTCAACCAATTCCTTTTAAATGAAGAGTTCTAAGATAAACAAAGATGATTGTAGCTAAGATCTCAGGTATGGTAGCTAAGACACAAGCATTCCTTCTCTCAACAATCGTCAACTCTTAAGACCTGCCTCTTAGGGATCTATATTGACCAATTCTCCCCGTATCATTTAAAACTTAAACAGGATCATAAAATTCGATATTTTCTAATGCCCAGAGTCTTTGTACAAAAGCAAGTGTAGAACATATTTGCATCTCTATAAGACAGAAGTAAACTTATTAAAGATTCAATTTTTTAGGAAATAGAGAGATTATTAAAGATAAGCCATATAGAAACACACAACTTTTATTGGATCAAAAGTAGCTTCAAAACTAGCTTGAATTAGAACTTGGTTAAAATAGAATAGGTACGTTGCTTATGTAGGCAAAGGAGATTACAAAAAGACAAATATTTCAAGATTAAAACAAAGTCACATCACACTTAAATGAATAAGAACAACATCTTATCAACTATTTTAGATAATAATTACATCACATCACTTCACATAATAAATAGATAAGAACGATGTCACGTTATAAAAATAAACAATTTTCGATAGAGAAACTCTCAATAATAATTAGAGGAATCTTAGTTATCATCCCCATTAGATAGGTTCTTGCCATAATTGCAGATTTGACGAGAAGCTCCTCCACTCATACTATCACTACCATCACTAATTCTTCTTCGTCTTTTACTGGGGCTTGCTTCTTTTGTGTTTAAAGTTTTCAAAATTTTATTTAGCTCTTCTTTATCAATGATGAAAATATCATTACTTAGGTCTTGGGCATCCTAGAAAGAGGAGGCTTGGGTCTGAGATGGTCCAGTAGTATCTAGACCTAGGTTTTCTCTTATTGAGTTTGAGAATAAAGCAAGATATCATCAATGTAAATCAAAGCACTTAATAGGATACTATCATAGATCTTTGTTATGGCTCTTTAAAACAATGATGGGGCGAATTTTAGCCCAAATACTATGATTGTCCACTAGTATTGGGTATTAGAAATGCAAAATGATGTCTTATGTTGAATCTTTGGTCAATACTCAATTGCCAAAATCCATAGTTTAAATCAAAATTTGAGAATATTTTTGCCCCTTTCAAAAATAAAACCTCCATACTTATCTTAGGCAGAGAAAACTTGTCATTTTAAAGAAAATTATTTAGAGGCTTGTAATCAATAACCAACCTTTTTTTCCCTCTGTTCTTTTCTTTTTTTTCTACATAAAAAGCATGACATGTCCAATCTGATTTTGTCAGCTCAAGTAATCCTTGCTTCAAAAGTATAGCGCACTCCTCTTGTTCCATCTTTAAATCATATGGATTTATTCCCAGATGAGTGGGCTTTGTTGGATTAATGTCCTCATTCTTCTTGAATGACAATTGAATATAAAATTCTGAATTTTGTCATATTAAATATGGATGATTAAATTGGTCATGACTTTCCAGACAATACTGTAAAAGTTGATCTCTGATATCTTAATATCTAGTAGGAATATCTTGCAGCTTGAAGATGTTGTGGTTTTCATTGTATTCATGAATATCTTGTTTGTAATAAATCCCTTTGTTGGCAAGATCTGTAACTTTTCTTCTTAGCAATAGATATCTATCCTAATAAGTATGTCAGGACTAGGAAGATTGCTTCCTAATAGTTTTGCCCAAATGATAAGACTTGAGAAGAACTTTATCCCAACCCTTCTTTTCGTAATAAGTTTTGTCTTGAAGGATTTGAAATCAGCTGTGGTAAGTATTCCTCGTAAGGTTTCCATTCCTCTGTAGGAAGAATATGTGGTTTCATTACACTTCTACAAGATCTTGTATCCATATAATTAATAGTTGGGTTTGGTTTTTGATACTCCCCTAGAAGTAACTAGATTTTAAGGTATGATCGTGTTACTACTAGTTTCCTAGAGTCTAGCTTGAAAAAAGACTATTTGATCATGTACAATGGTTTATCATCTTCTTCATCAAAAGAAGATGCTTCATCATTAGTAGATTTATAATCATATAGTGAAAATAATGTCTCTTTATCTTCTCTATCATGTTCTTTAAAAGGAGACTCGATGTCCTCGTCATTTCTTATGGGCGTCACATCTTAACAACTGTAGGATTTTCATATCCTATTTGAAATTTTAAGGTATCTTTTTGCATAATGAGCTGGTTCTCTACAAAAGTAACACAGGTTTGACTTGCTAATTTGAGTTAAGATCTACCTTTTAGCACAGCTTTGAAGAACTTATATTGTTCACATAATTTGTCCAGCATCATCAAAGCTAATTGGTACATTTTTTTCAGAGAGATTTCAGATATGTCTCTGTGAAGAGAATTGATTGTTCTTTGTAATTTAGGCTGCAACTCATCAAGAAAAGAAACAATGAATGTGTATTGAAGATTGATATTATTGAAGCCATTGAGCACATAATGTTTTTCAGACATTCTTTGAAAATGATTTTGTAAATCTTTTCTCTTCATAGAACAACATTTCATTTCAAAGTACTTGGTTGGGTCTGCTGGGCAGGCCTTACAAGGCCTAACCCCAGGCCCAGATGTCGACGGCCCGGTCACAAGAGATAATTTTCTATGCAAACGTAACGACTCACGTAAAGACCTAAACCTAGCGGTAACCCCAGGTATATAAGATATTATTCCTCCCTGATTCAGGTACGAGATTATAACCCTACTTTTCTCTGTTTTCAGCGACCAAATCCTTCTCCAAAAGACTAACTTGAGCGTCAGAGGGGCCTCCCGGGAATCAACTCCCGGCCCGTTGTTATTTGTTTTGCAGGTATTCCATAGCCAGAGTTGCACCTATCATGGAACCAAACAACGACGTTCAACCCTAGCAAGATCAGACTGAACCATTTGGCGCCCACCGTGGGGCTCGGCATCAGGGCACCACGTGCAGAACCACACAGATCAGTCAGGCGGCAGCATCCAATCCTGATGTAGCCGTTGTCACGGCGCTTGCACTACAGCGGATGGCTTTGCAGTTACTTGTCGTTCTCCCACCAGCACATCCCGATTCCCACACGCAATCGTCACACCCGAACGATAACCCCCGGCCTCAAAACCAAGATCAGGAAGAGCAGAGCGTAGCCTTGGAGGATAACGCTGAAACCAATTCCCATCTCCACTCTCAACATCCTCTGGACGTCAATCCTCCTGCACCGCAACAAACTCCTCTCACCCAACGGCAGATAGAAGAAGCGGTTGATCTAGTGATTCGTCAAATGCTGCAGTTTCACCCAGGACGACAGCAGACTCCCGCTCAACAGCTGGGTGCGA
This sequence comes from Erythroxylum roigii, assembly GCA_027576455.1. Classification (NCBI taxonomy): domain Eukaryota; kingdom Viridiplantae; phylum Streptophyta; class Magnoliopsida; order Malpighiales; family Erythroxylaceae; genus Erythroxylum; species Erythroxylum roigii. The sequence goes on along the minus strand of JANZXV010000212.1, from coordinate 34,421,318 downwards.
TGGCCGATCGCCATCCTATGGAAGCCCTAGAAAAAATCGTAGACGACCGAATCAATCTGGTTAAGAACTCCTACGCGGGCCGAGCGCCCGTACAATATAGCTCCCCCTCATTCCAGAGATCCTGGAAAGCCTCCCAACGGTCGTTACCAAAATACCGACACCTAAAAAATATACTGGAAAAACCGATCCCTTGGATTATCTGCAGCACTTCCAATCAATGATGAACCTACATTGCGTCCCTGATGCAATTCAATGTAAGGCGTTCTGCACTGCCTTTCAAGAAGGAGCTCGGCGATGGTTCAATAGTCTACCCCCGGGTTGCATCACTTGCTTCGAGGATTTCAAGCTGCTGTTTCTCAACCAATTTGCTACAAGTAAACGACCACAGAAGACAGCCTTGGAGGTGATGCAGTTGACCTAGGGCAGGGATGAGAGTTTACGGGAGTTCATCACCCGGTTTAACAACGAAGCTGTTGAAGTCCCTGACCTCACCTGTTCGTCCATGTTGGCGGCACTCATGAGCAACACGAGGGACGAAGAGTTCAAAAAATCGTTAGCCCTCGATCAGCCCAGTACAATTCAAGAGATAAGACGCAGGGCGGACAAGTACATCCAGCTCGAAGAAGTGATGAAAAACACAAAGCGTAGAGCAGACGATCGCGGGCCGAGTGGAAGAGCCGGGGATTCGCATAAAAGGCAGAGGGGTCAGTCTAGTTGGAGGAGGCCGATCGATCGACAAGATCCGCGGCGCGAACCCTTCACCCCGCTCAACAGGAGATATGCGGAAGTATTGGAGGTCATGAGAGCTGAAGGGGAACCCCTCCAAGAACCTAATGCGTTGAAAACCCCCCTCAAACAGCGGGATCCCTCTTTATATTGCCGCTTCCACAGAGATGTCGGCCATGATACGGAGGATTGCTGGCACTTGAAGAGGGAGATCGAGCTCCTTATCCAAAGAGGAAGGCTGAGTAGGTTTTTGAAGTTTGGAAGAAATAACGATCGGGATAATGAGGGTAGGACCGACCGGTCCGACAACAGGCAAAGGCCTCGGAGGCAAAACGACAGGAACGATGAGGGGAGGCAAAATAGGAATCCGGACGATCGACGTGACGTGAGGGCACAGTCCAGGGCGAGAGGTGATAGAAATGTCGAACAACAAGATGACCGACCAGTTAGAGCCATCAACATGATTTCTGGGGGTAACGCAGCAGGAGGGTCAACCATTAAAGGAAGAAAGAGATATGCCAGGCAGGTCGTTGAAGACGAATCAACAAAGAAAAAGAAACCGAACGATGGGGTAATCTCGTTTGACGAATCTGATCTAGATGGTGTCAGCTGCCCTCATGATGATGCACTAGTGGCCACCGTGAACATGGATGGTAGCGAAGTGAAACGGATACTGATCGACACGGGCAGCTCGGTCGACCTGTTATATTACGATGGTTTTAAACATATGGAAATTTCGGAGGAGCAGCTGTTACCAATAGAGGGGCCCATTAAAGGGGTAACCGGAGGATCGGCCTACCCATTTGCCCGGGTACTGTTGAATGTAAAATTTGGACAAAAGCCATGTCAAATAGAGAAGAGCGTCGAATTCTTGGTCGTCAAGTTCGTGGGAGCATACAATGCTATAATTGGAAGAGCCACTCAAAATGCCCTTAGAGCAGTTGTCTCCACCTACTACCAAGTAATGAAGTTCCCAACGCCACATGGAATTGGCGCTATCAAAGGTCAGCAGAGAATCGTTAGGGAGTGCTACTTAGCGGAAATAAGGACACTGGACGGAGCGGTCGTTTTAACAAGTTCTCGTGATGCAAGAGCCGACGGAGAAACTGAGATGATGACACCTGTAGAGTAAATGCAAAAGATCGCATGGGATGAAGAAGACCGAACCAAACTCACAGATTTGGGCCGAGCATCATTTTTATCAATAGATAAGCTTGCTTTATTTATTTGACTAGCACTTTATTATTGTTTACGCACTTGTGCATGTAATTCGTGGGTACCTTTTTCCTGATCTCGCTAGTCAGGTTTTTTAACGGTCCACATTTTCGTCGTTATCAATAAAGAGTTTCAGATTTCTTGGCAGAAACAGTTTTATTAAATTGGACTAAGGGCAGAACAATCTACCAACTGCTCGGCCAGGTTCCAAACGAGATCTTGGAACCAAGCGATGCCAAGACAGGATCTTGGATTGCTCGGCCTCGACCACTTTCGACCAGGTTGCCAATACATGATCTTGGAACCAAACGATGCCAAGACAGGATCTTGGATCGCTCGGCCTCGACCACTTTCGACCAAGTTGCCAAGATAGGATCTTGGAACCAGACGATGTCAAGACAGGATCTTGGATCGCTCGGCCTCGACCACTTTCGACCAGGTTGCCAAGACAGGATCTTGGAACCAGACGATGCCAAGAAAGGATCTTGGATTGCTCGGCCTCAACAACGCTCGGCCAGGTTCCAAACGAGATCTTGAAACCAGGCGATGCCAAGACAGGATCTTGGATCGCTCGGCCTCAACCACGTTCGACCAGGTTGCCAACACAAGATGTTGGAACCAGGCGATGCCGAGAGCAGAATCTCGGATCGCTCGGCCTCGACAATCGCTTTGCCAGGTCGCCAAGATGAGATCTTGGAACTAGGCGATGCTGAGAAGACAATCTCAGATTGCTCGGCCTTGATACCGCCCGATCGACGTATAAGATCAAAATCTTCGATCGCCCGGTCTCAGTATCGTTCGAGTAATTAACACACCCGCTATTCGAAAAAGCGACCACTCATACGAGACTAGCGAGAGTCTTGGTTTTCATCTAGCAGGATTAAAAAAGCGAACGAAGGATAAAAATAAAAAGTTTTTATTTCCAAAAAGTTGGTCCTGGTCACAAACCTGAGCAGATAAGCTTCAAAAGAGGAAAAACAAAAATCATCCCTCGGTAGGAGGGGAGGAGCCAACAGCCAGCTCGGAAGAAGTAGCTTCAGGGGCCGGCATAACAACTGAGGTAGGATCAGGAGGAAAAGCAGTTGGATCGGCAGGAGGGGAGGTTGGATGAGCGACCGAGGCAGGACCAGAGTCTGCAGGAAGAACTGGAAAGACACCCTCGTGAGATTGCTCTTCCTCCTCATTCGAGCTAAGGTCTAGCTCCTCATCTAGAACAACCTCTTGTTCTCCCTCAACTATCTCCCTCATTTCCTCCAAAGAAAGGCCGAGACCGGTGGGCATCATCAGCTCGGCGTAATTGTCGGAACCCGAACCTGAGGCCCGACTGGTCCGGGTGGTGAGCCCTGGCTGAAGCCCACTTCCGGAACCGCTGGCTGGCTGATA
>JANZXV010000212.1:34380509-34397269 GCA_027576455.1 Erythroxylum roigii | reverse complement strand
AACAGTTTGGTTTTAAAAAGTTGCAAATTTTATATTAATGATTTATTGTTGTGATGCCATGTGGAGTATAGTAGTTTGTTCGTAGTTCTCTCTTATCGTAGGATACGTACCGGAATGACCTACGGGCGTCCCGGTGGGTACTCTACAGTAAGGGGCGCTACAGTCATTCTACCTTGGCCAAGAATTTTTTGAATCAATACTAATTGAGAATAACATAACATTATTCCTAATTACTTTAGGGTGATGAGTCCTATCTTGATCACTCAACTATCTCCATATAGTTTATGCTACATCTTATGAGTATCAACTGAAATATATGTAATTATAATAGATCATAAGTAGTATCAAAACATAGTAATTCCTATAAAATAACTTTGGAGACCTCAAGTAAAAGAATCACTTATACAATTATCACAATGAGAATTTCTATAGACATATAAGTAATATTTCAAATGGATTTCTCATATCGGGTTAGTTCAGTGAACTTGTTCTCTAACAAGCACCCACACATTTGTTAAGTATCTCTATTAGGGATGTCAATAGGCTGGTTCATTCCTAGCCCGACTTTACCAAAAGCTGACCAGCCAGGCCCAACCTTATATAATTTTTTAAAAATTAAAAAGCGATGTCGTTTTTGACATTTTGGTTGAGCCAAAAGCTAGGCTGGGCCGACTGGCCCGAGCTCGGCCTATGGTTCGGTTGGGCCAAACAATTTTGGCCTTTGATAAAGCCAGACTAGGCCAAAATTGACGTTCCTAATCTCCACACATTAGCTTATAATATCGACTACTTTCTTTATAAGAAAAAAACATAATGTATGCTAGTTTTTTTACATTTTATTAATGTCCAGTCTTAATAAAATAATAACTAGGAACAAGTTAAAGATAATACCTGGCTGGGCCAAAATTGTCATTCTTAATCTCCATACTTTAGCCTATGAGATTAACTATTTACTTCATAAGGAAAAACATAATGTAGGCTAATCTTTTTACATTCTATTAATGTCTAATCTTAATAAAACAATAACTAGGAACAAGTTAAAATTCATACATAAATGCAATATGAATCTTATAATTATAATCTCATTATAATTTCATTTGCAATGTATAACTATCTTATGGACTTTATCATATACATCTAAACATGTACAAGATAAAGAATATTTTTAAATACTTGTCATTGAGCTACGACCAAACCAATTAGCTGTAGGGCATAAACTAATAGTTTGCCACTTATTATTTTAAGCAATCGTTTAAGTATCTTATACTATATCAATATATGACGATTATGCTACTATTGGGACAATAACTAAATGAGAGAAGTTTACAAGATTTTATATAGTGAGCACTTGTTTAAATCTTGCAACTTTCATCTTAATTATCATCATAATTAAGAAATTTTGCTTAAATACATCATTGGATCTTTAATGGATGGTAACCTGTAAGTGTATGATTGTCGAAATAAGTAATAAATCGGTAAGAATCGATTCGTATCCACAGGGATTACGAGAAAGTTCAAATCTACACTAGCTAACAGTGTTTGAAATCGGGGTTGGTGAAATTTTTAGAAATTAAAAGCAATGTAAATAATTATTAAAAACTCAAATAAATTTCTAAGCAACTACCCAATTCAGTGCAACCAAAATAACTATGAATGTGACATATCTATGCAATAACTAATTAAGGAAAGAGTGCAGCAATTGACTAATTAAAAGTATTAACTTCAATGGGGAATGACTTTCTTTTAGGGAATGATATTTTTGTCAACCTTAATATTGAATTAGCTATCCTCCATAAATGAAAAATCCTAACTTTGTATGTGAATTTTAAGAGTAATTAATCCTCTTCTCCCAAAGGTGAATTAATCTATCCACTCTAAACATCACTTAGTAATCCCTTATTTAAGTTCTTCTTAGAGTTTCTTAAGTTCCAAACCCAAACCTTCTATTTTCACCTCCTAAGTTTCTTGTGTCTCCTAAATCACAAGAAAATCCTAGTTGAAATTCCTTCAATCTTTTAGCAAAGCCCCCTTTTTTCAAAGGTGAATTTATACCAACCAAACTTCCAATGATCCAAAGGAAGAACAAATAAACCCAAGAAAAATCAACAAGTATATGAATATTCAGTCATGAATTCCAGCAATGTTCAATGTTAAAACATCACCAAAACATCAAATCCCTAAGAGAAATTAAGGTTCTAGCCACAAATCATCATGCCAAGTAATCCAAAAGCATAAATCCTAGACAAACTCATGAAGGAATCAAATTGAAATGAAGAATATGGCTCCAAACTGCTGCAGAACAGCTTGCTCTCCAATCTCCTTTGCATGGCTGCGTTGTTGTTGTCTAGTGGCTTTGTTGTCTACGGTGGAGTGGAGATTGTGTTGCCGTTCAATGAGTGGAGGCTGTGTTTCCGTGAGTGGAATGGAGGTTGTGTTGTTAGAGGCTGCGTGCGTGAGAGGAGGATGCATCTATTGTTTCTAGTGGAGGTTGCGTCAATCTTCGTTTCTTTTCTTTTCAAAACACGTTAAACCCTCCTCATTTTTGCCCCCTTGCTGTGCAGTGTTTTTCTCTTTTCTTAAAAACCAAAACCGAACTCTCTTTTCTTTTCCTGACAGTGCTATGGGTCTTCTCTAATTTAGCCACTTTTAACTTCTTTTCTCCAAAACAACTCCTATCATCCAAATATAATATAAAACAATAATTTAGCAAATATCTACCCCAATGCACTACACAATTAACCTAAATTAATGCATCAAATAATAGCCTATCAATATCTCTATCAATGGGACCCTAACTTCTTTTACATGTCTAATGACTCTAATGTTACACAATACATTAGTATTTTGAATAATGCAAGGAATTATATCAAATTTACTAAAGAACTTATTGATCTAATTAATCATTTCCACTAAATGAAAAATGTATTGTGACTTAACTAGCAACCATTGCTACATTGGAACCTTTCCAATATTATAATGATATTGTTCTAAGTAAAATAAACCTTAATTAGGATTTACTTTTAAAGTAAATAACCTTATCTCTTTGAACTCAAATATCAAACTCACACATAGAATAATTGATATTTTTAATACTTTACATATATTTGATATCTCAAATACTAAACATCTTTAGTGCATTATCCATATACTTGGAATTAGAATAGGTATTGTTACTTTTTCATAACCAACAAGAGTTATTCTTGGAAAATTATATTTTAAACAATTAAAAATTAGAATTATTGTTCTCTATGAGCAATATGTCTTTACATACTCTCGTTGAAGAGGATAAATATACTCCCACTAACTTTCTTATAGATATGATAAATTTACAATCGTATCAAAAACAAAATATTTGAATTCATCAAGAAAGTGAATCTTTCAATGTCTTGTAACCTTTCAACTATACATTAAATGTATCAACAAAAGCACTAGTTCCAATTAGATGTACTATCGTGAGATTTAAACTTTTCAAATTTCATCTTACTCCCATTACTTATCTTGAGAACCATTCTCCTATAAGTATATATTGAATCAAACAATTTGTCCAACGGATGTGTAAATTAAGTCTAGTAAAATCTAATATCCAATCATGTTCCAAAAGTATATAATTTAGATAACCCTTCTTAACTTGGGTCTAACTTCCTCATATGAACTCCTATTAATATGGTTCAAGATTCTATAGAAAGTTTAAAAAGAGATGCAATATTTACATATTAATATATAAGTGATGCTTATTTGTCTACTGTGATGGTATTTTTTGTATAAAGCTATGGTATTGCTTGTAAAGGAGTGGTGATATTTTTTTTATAGAATCATGGTATTGTTTGTACTCAAATGTGATATTTGCATATTAAAGTAAATATGATACTTCTTTATTTACTGTGATTATATTTTTTATATAGAGGCGTGGTATTATTTGCAAAGAGTGATCTTTTTGTATGGAATCGTGATATTATTTATACTCAAATGTGTTATTAATATATTAAAGTAAATGTAGTACTTATTTATTTACTGTAATGATAATTTTTGTATAGAAGTATGATATTATTTATAAAGCCTGATGAAATTTTTTGTGTGGAATTATTGTATTATTTGTATTCGTATGTGGTATTTATAGATTAAAATAACTATGATACTTATTTATTACTATGATAGTAATTTTTTTATAAAGACATGGTATTATTTATAAGAAATGATAATATTATTTATATGTAGTGGTGGAATTTCTTCTAAACAGTCATATTAATTACAAATAATGAATTATGTATTGTATGTGTGAATCAATTACCCAAAAATGGAATATGGTTTCTCTTGTTTTTAAGTCCTTTTATTTTCATAGTTGTATCTCTAAACTTTTATTGATTTAGCATTTTTTGTTACAATTCTTTTTGCTTTTTAGAAATGATAAGTTTACTGAAAGCAATTTGGCTTGTACAATATTTTTCTATTGCTATATCATTTTCTAAAACTTCTTAAATCTACAAACATGATCCAAAATCAAGCCCTTAATCCCCCGACTAGGTTGTTCCTATCAAAGACTATAAAGAATTCAATCATCTACATTATCAACAAGAGTTGGTGCTTTTACAACTTTTAGAGTGCCTCCAATATTTAAAAAAAGAAAGGTGAGATGAGAGAATGCACAACACGTCTTATTAGCAGATGACATGTTGGTTCTAGAACATTTGTTTCTTGACCAAACTGTACAACCTAGGTATATACAATAAATTAAAGGCAATATCACCTCGCTTTGGCCAAATATTTTAGGTTTTTATCTCCCTAGATAATGCTATAAAACTTCAACCAAAATATTATTAATTATATACAAAACTAAATTAAGTCTAACTTGTTTAATATTTGATTTAGTTATATTTTTATTACTCATAATAATTATATATAAGATAAAACTTAAAGATAAATTAATTTTTGTAAACAAATTAAATTAAATTATTCATAATTCTTACTAGTAATTAATATTAAATTACTAAATAATATATATTGAGTTGATGATAAAACCAGGAGAAACTACAACCAAAAGTTCAAATAAACCAAATTTTTATTGCACTTAAAAAACATATATTTTTATACCATTCTGGTGAAATTATGTGCATTAAGGCTCCAAAATAGTTCATGAGAATTTATAAACGTATTTATAGATGAAGAAAGAAAGAAAGAGAGTAATTGGAAAGAAGGCAACCGTTGACGGAAGAAGAAGACGAAGGTTTATTTTATGTTTAGTTTGTTTGAAGTTGATAATTTCGAAGAAAATTAAAAAAAAAGTAAATATTATAATAGCACAATTATATTCTTATAAAAGGTAAATTATTTTATTACAATATAATTAAATTTATTTAGGTAGTAAATAATTAGTCATGGTTGACCATGAATGATTGGCTACGTAATCGTTCTCTTCCTAAAAAATATTTAAAATAAAGAAGTATTGAAAATGAATAAAAGATTGGATTTTTGCAAAGTAATTAATAGTCTTAAAATGGGAAATATAAAATACATAGAACAAATCGAGAATCATAATTACATATCCTTAAGTTTTGGTTTATTTCCGTAAGTTCAAATAAATAAGATTGGATGCAAAATAATATCCTTTATAAGATAGTTTATTCTTCGTACGTGTTTGACATATATTTAACTCTATTTTCTAGTAAAACAAATATCAATATCTTATTTCCTTATTTAGATTGCTTAATTAAAATAAATTAATGTGATTTTAATACCACTAGAAAATATAAAATCTCGAATAGATTAAAATTTTATTTCTTAATGACTCAAAGTTACCGTTATACTCCTGAGGAAAAAAACCATAATTTCATGATTCACAAATCTAAGGTTTAAGTTTAACCCTACACTACATTAGCTTATTTCATTCTTAGCCTACACAGGCAGAAACTTGATGTTCTTGTTTTTTGCATAAACTTTGCTTCTTTGATGGTGTTAGATATAGCCAAAAGCTTGTCTGGATTTATATATCACAGTGGACCAGGTTCAAGTTCTGAGTTAAATGTACGTAGCAGCCATGGCAATGCCAATGAGAAAAATCATTTATTACAATTTCTTTGCGACCAAGTCCGAGGAAGAAGCTGCGGCGGTTCGTGGCATACCACACCAAGTGAGTCGTTGCGTGGTGGAAGCGTGTGATCCCAGCTACCACCTACCGCGTTTGGACCCGACAAATCCATGGCAGATCAGAAGGTTACTCTCGCAAACAGAAGTTACTGGTGGGAAGTTAGTGATCTCGCACAGTGAGATGTTCAGGTATGTTTTTGACTTTTGGAGCTTGGACATGACGAACTACGTTGTCCAAGGTAATAACTTGTTCCCCGTCACAATTATAGACTACACTGATGAGAACTTAATCAAGAGGCATCAGGGTGAGAATGTTTACGTGAAGAATGGACCTAGTGAAACGTATCATCTAGGGTTTAATGAGGTGATTCGTTGTAGGGTTCTGGCTCCTGGAGATGAAATTGGCTTGTTTTGGGATACGAAGTCTAACACTTTTGGTTTCAAGTTGCTTCGTCGCGGAAACACCATTATTAATTCGTCTATAGTTTAGAGCTAATATTTATTGTTTTTGTTAACTGTTGAGAGCTTTTTGAGCTTTCTTGTTAGTGTGCTGGGAACTTCAAGAGATATGAGCTTTTCAGGTTTTTTGTTCGTTTAACGTCTCCATTGCGATTGTGTTTACTGTTTACTTGTTTAGCATATTTCAAAGTGTTACTGCATTTATGATTTTCATCTTAACATTATGGTCTTTCAGTATTAATTACGAATGATTTTACAATCCGTGACCGTGATAAATTGATAAGGAAAGATACTGGGAGCAAATTAGGATTTTTCATACTAAACGGGCAGTCAGGAACATAGGCACTGAAGGGAAATATCTTGTAGCAAATTAAGCAATAGAAACTGACAATACATCTCGCGAGGACTCGGGATTTCAAGGAAATTGCTATATACGGGTAGGATGTCACACCCCTGATTCGGGAAGACCCAGAAGCATCATTACACTTATTTGTAAGCTGTAATGATTTATCCTATTATTATCCATGGCATGTCTATTCACGAGTAATTAGAGAATGTTGATGAGGGGAGTGAAATAAACAACAAACGTCATGTTTAACATACAAGGAGTGTTATTTTAACTCGTTACTTGTTATGTCTAAACGAGTAATAATCAATTTTTATTAATTGCAACATTCTCGTGTATGATAAATCGGTTGTGTATATATATTTAGATATAGTTAAGAAGAAAGCCGAATTAAAGTTATTTTTGGTTGGACGTAAAGTTTTTTATAAGATAAAATAATTTATAATGAAATGAAAATAAAAATAGATGTAATATTAGAAAATTATTGTTTAGAAAGAAAGGAAGGATTCATAATATAATTTTGTAAAATATTGTTTGGAAGAAAAATAAAATGAAATATAATATATGTATAATAATAATGAATAGAAATAATGAGATGTACTGTCATGCTTGTTATTAAGGTTGATGGTATAATTGGTATTATAAAAAATTATTGAGGATACGTTAAGTAATATATATTTATTATTTTATATTTTATCCTAATTTTTCTAAATTGAAAATAATTTATTTTTACCTTTTAAAATATAATAAGATGTGACGTGAAACTCTCACTTTCTATTTTCTTTTATTATAAACTCTCTTTACAAAAAATAACATAATATTATACCATATTTTATTTCATTACTAACCGTCCACCAAATACAGCCTAACCATCTGGTTGAGAATACGTTCTATATAATCATCGTCACCGTCACCCTCAAGTTTCTGATTAGGACCGACTATCATTGTTAATAAGATATCCTACCCCATAGTTTCATGCATGTCTTCTATAGAACATGATCAAACATCTTTTCATGGATAGTACAAAAGATATACTCCATATCTATCACAGACTCAGAGTACATAATATGGTGCTTGAGTACATAATATGGTGCTTTTACTACATGGAGTATATCCTTTGTACTATCCATGGTAAAAGCACCATATTATGTACTCTGAGTCTGTGATAGATATGGAGTATATCCTTTGTACTATCTATGAAAAGATGTTTGATCAGTAAAAGCACCATATTATGTACTCTGAGTCCATGATAGATACGAGTATATCGTTTGTAGTATTCATGAAAAGACGTTTGATCGTGTTCTTATAGACTGTATCTTGGATACGGCCAGCTTTGTTGTGTGCATGACGTGAAGAGGTACACTTGCTTGTGCTTGACACTTTCCATACGAAGTTTTCATTAAGTGAATTGGCTTTTACTGCTTGAGTAAACATTGGTTTATCCTCCTTGTTCGCTACGACTATAAAAATCATCCAGTTGCTGCTTTGCTTTAATTGTTGAATGGAGGGGCTTCCAATATTTCTCTTGTTGCATGCTTAGATCGTTGTTTTAATTTTTTTTGTTTCTTAACTCGCCTAGCAAAAAGGAAAATAGTTTTACTTGGTGATAAATTTGTCAGGATCTATTCTCTTAGTTCTAGTTTTCTTTCTTTTACCATATGCTTGTTTATTGTTGCTTGAAGACTCATTGAACCGTAGTACTCCACTGAAAAATGTAGCTTGGAGCTTTGAACTTTGCTTGGGTTTCAGGAATAATAGTTGTAGTTTTATTGGGGTCTTAATGTCTAATACATGCTTCACCATATGGGTTATGTTCGTAGTCATCATAAATATCTTCAATACATAAAAGTACATCTATGTCGTTCAGAGTAATACATGGGCTATTACTATGCTGGTTTTAAATCCTGATGGGTGTATATATATACATACAGAGCCTAAATTCTTTGCTGTGTGAATAACATGCTTCAATTCAACATCGCACGCAGTAAACAGTTTTTAAGAAAAGAAAAATGTGAACATTTTATACTTCTGCGTCAAAGTGCGGAGCTTGTATAGTGAAAGGAACGAAAAATGCGCCAAGCCAACAGGAATTAATCCAGGAAATGCATGGAATCCTTGGAAAAAGAAAAATGCTCTGAATAGAATGTGGTTCCTCAAACCATTGTATTCAAGTCATCCGCTTCATGCTTGCTTTTGGTGTGAATTACGGGGATCAAAGTCAGCATATTTGTTGCGAGTCTTTGCTTAGTGATCTCCATTGTCAGAAAATAAATATTTATATATCTAGCTTTGATGTCAACTAGTCATTACCGTAGGTTAACATTTGACTCTATCTCTCTTGTTCATCAGTAGGAAGCTTTGCTTGTTCACAATTTGGACAGTCCTTGAATGGATGACTGGTGAATCCATCATCTGACCCTGGTTGCAATTATGGTTCTAGTTGAGGCTCCATTTGCCTCGTAAATTGAAACTGAAAAACAAAGATTAATGCATTAGTTGCCGCAGTTTCAAGCATGAAGATCATTGGAAGGTGTGTCAAAAAACCTGACCAACCTTTCAAGCTTTCTATATCCTCTCAAAAGAACGTCAAGGATGGACGAAGAATGAAACAATCCAGTGTATCTGGTAAACAACAAAGCACAAGAACAAGTACACGGTGTTAAAACTGTTGTATCTTATGATTCAGCAACCAGATATGGCATACTGGCAGTGCTGAGCACTTACCAAGTTATCTTGAGGGGCTTTCCTATAGAAACCTTGGATTGCAATAATAGCTAAGTTAGAAGTTACAACAATGAAAATACTCAAAGCATGCACTCCCATCCACTCAAACACGTATGTCAAGCGCCTGTAGCCATATACATCTACCTGTAGCAGACACCAAGGTAATAAGGTTTAGCAAATTAGCAAAAAAAAAAAAAAAAAAAGGTACATGATAAGAGACACAATTATGATGTTCAATGTAAGTTCGATCCAAAAAAGTTTACAAAGATTGTTTTATGTTTTAATGCAGCATGTCGAATGTTTATTTGATCTTCCACAAACAAAAATTTTAGCTTATTTAACATGGCCACTGAAGCTTTGCTGAATGCAGGGGATAATATGGCATACTTTTCTGTCATTGCAATTTTCTAAAGGTTCATAGTAATTGGGGCTTTTTCAGGTTTTATGTTCTTTAATTTATTGCTTAGTGAGTTCAGATTACTTGTTTGTAATAGCCTTCGTATCCCCAGAACTGCGTGCCTTTAGTAGGGGGTATTATATTCAAGCTTAGCACTCACCAAGAGATATAAGGCAGAAAATGTGATTCCTGCTGAAGCAGATGTAATCAGCATATAACTGATTGTGTAGAGAGATTTATTCACAGGAATGCCTAAAGAAGGAACAAAAGAAAGAATCAATGATTCAGCACCATCCCAAGTCTGACTGTAAATAAACGTAACCATCAATGCTTGTAATTTATCAAGCCAACTACAAAGCATAACATCAGGTTCAAATATGCTCCACCAATGTCCTTTAATCTAACATGTGCACATTCAATGCATAAACAGGCATACCTGAAAAGGCAGTCAATAGGCCGAGTACAAATAATGAAACTGAGATCACGGACCAGTTTTCCATACGTGCTTTATGGTCCTGAAAAATTTTGAGCAATATCAAAGGCATTCTCACCAATTAATGCTGAAACAAGTGATGCTTCGTGAACATATTAAAGTAACCCATAATCAGATCCAGAAGCTGCTAACAATTCAAAAATAGAGACCTGTCTAAAATGTGATCCAACTATCATCCATCCTTATAGCTCCGCTGAAGTCATCTCCTTTGATTAATAGAAGTTATAAAGAGGAGGGTAAAGAGCCTTGAGAAGTGAATCAGGTAGTACATGTCTAACCTGTATGTGAGCAAGAATGTGACCATATTGGAGCCCTATTATGCAGGTCACTGCAGCTGTCAAGGAGCTGTAGAAAACACATATCATACAATCATTTGAAACATGATTAACAACTTTGTGGAACCTTCCTGATATCAAACTTATGTGGCATGACAGGAAAGGTTAATGTTCTTTGAGAAACATACTGTCCAGTTACAGAAAGATTACTTTGCTTGTAGATAGAAAAACAAAAATCACAAGTGTACATTGACCACCTTAGCAGGCCTTCAGGGTCAAAAGGGGCATGACACCATGGAGGTGAATTCTCTGAAACTTGGTGACTAGAGGACATATTGCACTCCTGTTTAAAGAATATCTTTGTTAAGGATCAATCTGCTGCACTTTGATGAATACAATGAAAATTAAGTTTACCTTAAGGTTTCGGTAAACAGGCTTTGCATATAAGTGTCCAATTCCAATAGCATAACGATCAATCATACCCGCTGCATTACAAGGGGGTCCAAGATCTCCTCTTACAGAACATTTCACCTATATCATGCAGGCACTGTCATGAACATCAATTTTCAAAACCAAAGGTTGACACTTGACAATAACTTCAGTAGAAAGGGAAACTAAAAACTCCTGGATCACAATAATCAATCTTCTGTCCAGCGCATAAAAACTAAAAGTAGGGAAAAGTTGGACGATGTGGCCACAACACAAAGTGCGGATTGATGAGTATGGAACTCGCAAATATATCCATTTTGGCCAATAATTGTCACACTAAAAATTTAGCAACTGAAGAAATTATATGGTGCAAAATAAACTTTCTTGCAGATTAAGATACAAAGTAGGAAGACACATTATGCAAATTCATATGAAAGATGTATCAGAGCCCAAGATCAAAATTTTAAATGCTTCAAGACCAAAGTTACAAAGATTGTTTTGGACAACTAATTTAGGCAAAGAGAAACTACATTTAGTGTTCTCCAAATATGTATGTCAACTTTTGTGCCTTCAATACTATGTTATACATCTATGATGAAAGAAAGTATAACGACAAAAATTTAAATATAACTCTCAAAGAAGAATGCACCAAATGAAGTTGTGTGTTCTTCACCTTAAAAATATAGCTGGAATTTGCTGGAAGCATGTCTGTTGGCGCGGATATCTCAAATTGCCAATCTGGCACATATAAACCATACAACAGGCTTAAGTATATTGCAGAAAGTGCAAGTGCAACACACCTGCAAAATGAAATTTTCTTTATCAATAAGTAGTCCAAGAATGTCATCGATCATATTTGTGAACAATTAACCATCATTTGATATTTAGAGACCATAAAAGATGAAAATAATTAAAAATATATCAGATATGAAAGACTTAGTTCTTCCCAAAAGCATTTAACCTGAGTGTACGAAACAGCAATTCATAAATTTTTAGTAAACTTACAATGTAATGGTAACATGTAAAACTTACCACTGCCAATAATAGAAGATCCTCAGAAAACCTGTTTTGCTCTGTATTCGACTTGAAAGCCAAATTGCACATAAAGCTGCAATGATATACCCAATAGCTATTCTCTGGGAAGAAAGAAAACAAAGAAGAACCTCATTGATTTAACAATGAAATTTTCATTTGGTGACACTGAACAAGTTATAACGGTCTTTAAGTAAATTAAAAGATGGTACTTGAATCGATGTCTTTAAGGAAGATTGCACTACAGTTAGTGCTCTCCACTTATGTATGTCAACTCTTAATTAGCTGTAAAAATATATTAAAGTTTAATTATCACTTGAGAAAATCCTATGTTTTAAGTTTCCTGGCAATTGCCATTTTAACAGTTCTGAGTATAGCATCTTACTAGTTTAATTATCACTTGAGAAAATCCTATGTTTTAAGTTTCCTGGAAATTGCCATTTTAACAGTTCTGAGTATAGCATCTTACTGGAAATATTGCACTACGTTTCCATTTAGTAGTGTGAACAACCGTATCTAATGCTTACAGAGTTGACACAAATTGTTTGTTGTTCAGAAAACTTTCTGCATGCAGTTAAAAAGGTAATTTTTGAAGCTACAATACCTGTAAAATGCCTAGCCAACGAATTCTTTCAATGTCAACACCATAGGCCAACGAGTCTATTCCATGAAAAAAGCCACCTGATATGAGGTACCGGTCATATACTTGGTTTGTAGCAAGAACATGGGTTAATATGAAGGTAGTAACATCAAAGCAAAATGTTATTTGCTGTCATCAACAAGAAAAACATTAAATAGCAAAAGCACGGATTGTACAAACAAAGAGACTAATCTCTTTAAATCTGTCAAAACGGCCTCAAACCCTTGATGACTTATTGTCAAAGCCTACATCAGAAATAAATTTTAAACTTTTAAATACAATAATTGGTTGCATCAAGGTATCCAAGATCCTCTCAGTAAACCAACTACTGCTATAACTATGATTAGTACTTAAGAGTATATCATAATCTAGTTATAAATAAGATCCTACTTATAAATCTTCATCCCATGTACCTTGAAGTAGCACGCCTAGGAGAAAAAGTTTTACTGCTCTAAGAACTGCCTTCGACGTGGAATCTACTCTGTGAGATACTTTCTGGAAAAAAAAATCGTTCAAAAGCAACACGTTAAACTCAGTGCACTACCAAAAGAAATCACCAAGTCAGCCAAATCAACATTACAACATCAAAACCACTGGATACAAGCTAAGTCTGTCGAATAGAACCTTGTAGACAAGTGCAAGAGAGACTCCAGCAACGAAGAGAAAGAAAGGCATCACCAAATCTGCCAAGTGAAGACCAGTCCAAGGAGAATGAGCCATTACTGGAAAAATTGAGCCACCATAATCGACCAGCATCATTAACTGAAACCAAAAAACAACATGAAACGATAAGATTTAGAAGCCGGAAAAGTAAAAGGTCACATGTTATACTTCATTCCATTTACTTTTCATCGTTCACTTCATAAAGTCTTTAGCTTGCCTTCAGCTTCCAACAAGAAACTCATAAAGGTACTAGAAAAAGCTTATACAATGTCGAGAAGTGGTTCGTGTACTTGAATTCGAAAGCGTCAATAGTTTTATCTTTTCAACCATTTTCTCACAGGCTGAGCAGTATCCCAGAAGTCAACTTAGTCCAATAAAACCACAGAACAATAATCCTTTTCGAAAAAGCACAAAACTTTCCATGAAAGAAACAAAAGAAGATTAGTAAAATAGAGATATTTTTCAAGGAAAAGCAATATATAAACAGGTGAGAAAGGTAAAGGTAGATACACGGAGACAGATAGAGAGAGGAAGATGAAGCTCACGGAAACACAGAGACCGCGAAAGACATCAAGAGAAGCAACACGTGAAGGTTTCATATTGGGCGGAGGCTGTTCCTCATTGTCTAGCAGCGGTTGGTACTCTGCCATTTTATCGGCGGAGATAGAAGACAAAGTGCGTAACTTTACGTTTGGAGAAGAAGGGAACGAAAGGGCGTACACTAATCGGGACAAAATAATGCTATAGGTTCTATTATAACAAATGTATTAATCGGGACAAAATGAAGATTATTCTACAGGGAAAAGTTTCAAGGGAGAGCAAAACATGAAAAAAAAACATGAAAAAGGTTCGAATGAATAAGTCTGGACAAAATGAAGCTAATTGTACAGGGAAAAGTTTCAAGAGAGAGCAAAACATGAAAAAGGTTCGAGCTTTGACTTCGTCGGGGAACCACTTAAAATATAGTATAATTCACGAATCAAGTACAAGACGTTTTGTTAGGCAAAGACAAAAGAGCCCCAGACCTTGACAATGGTTGACGAGTAGAATGGCTAGTAAGACAATTTTCACATAAAGGCAATGTATTCATAATAAAATACACAAAACCTTACTTCCATGGCATTACTATACGTTTATGCTATCACTTTGTTTGTGGTTGCTGGTAAAGTTAAAAAATGCGTGTTAAAGGAGAAGACAGCCTAATCTATATACGACTACTCCTCCTCGCACCACTCTCTCAGTATCTATTCTCACCACCTTAGAACGGACAGAAAGAACAGAATGTCCCATGCTTAATTTGGTTGCTAAGTTACTTACCAAAAAAAAAAAAAATTGGTTGCTAAGTTCAAATTATGGTTAGAACAAGAAATGAAATTGCACCCCTCAATTCAAATGTAGTGTTCATTTTATAATACCATAAAAAAGAACTCAAGAAACCAGAGACAGAGCGGCATTAGGTAGAGAAAGAGAGCTTACAAAGACGCAGATTCCACGAAAGACGTCAAGAGAAACCACCCTGGTTTTAGTCCTTCCTTTGATCTTTGTTCCTCCAAATTCTTCCTCATCGTTAACTAATAGCCCGTAACCTGCCATTGTCGATAACCAGAAGACACTAGCCGAAGCAACTTGACGGTTCTGCCAATACAACCCACCACCACATAAGGTCTCTACTCAGATGACCCTAGGAATCCTATACAATATATACCTACGATATTATCAGATAAGTAACAGATTTTCTTCAAGTAGGCAAGTGGGGTAAGTGGTGGAGGGTGAAAGAGGTTGAAGTTATATTCTTTTGGCAGATTCTATTTGTACAAGAACGATCTTTTGTTTCTGGGCTTGGGTTATATATTACTGCTTTTGAGAATATGATAACGTGAGAAAAGAAAAGGTAACAACATCTTTGCAAGAAGAGGTTCAGATGACCTGTTCCATACGAAGATTTACACAATCTTCTTTTAATCTGGCCAACTTTCATTCCATGACATGACATAGAGATGCCCCCGGCCGGTTTGGCCAAACTTTCCTTTACGAATAAGACATTATGAAAAGAGAGAGACGGAGATAAAGGATTAATTACCACTCAAGTAATGGCATTTCTTTTACGCAAGCACGTCCCAATCGAGTGCAACATATTACGTGTAACTGTACGGACCTCAAATAAATTTATAGCTTTGAGTCGTTACACTTGCACCGTCCAGAAATAGAAGTTTTGAGTTGGAGTCGGTTGGTTCAGATTATATCAACTCTTTGCTGCAATGGCCAAATGTGTAGTTAGAATAGGCTGTTCCAAAAGTCATATACAAAGAAACTCCACCCACCCCTACACCTTCTCTAAGAGTCCTACGCTAAACGTTATTAAATTACAAATGATCATAAGAGATGATATTGCAATTACCTTAAAATGTAGTAATTATCTGAATCATAACCGTAATATTATAATTACAGTTTAAAATTTAAATATCAGTTTCACAAGTCATTCTTTAAATTCGGATCGTGATCCCTAGCAGTCTCTTAGCTTCACACTCAACACTAATAACAAGATTGGTCCACACCATGTACGGCGAAAGGAGCATTAAGAGAGTTCTTTGTTTCTTCAGTCTTTTTCTCTAATAGATGTTCAAGGTAATACATGCATCTTTACTCGGATACATTATAAGGCGTGGGTAATGCAAACCGAATCACATACTTAATTATGTTTAAACTCAATTAAACGTGTTTATTATTCATTAAAATATTATATGTACTAATGAACCCTTGGCTTACTTGTACCTTCTCCACCATCTTATACATCTTAAACGTATCTTTCAAAGCGTGATTTCGACGTCATGTGGTAACTTTTGTGACAAAAGGGTGGGCAGAGACTATTGGCATAGTTGGTGGAAGGGCATTGTCGCTTGTATATGGACTTAAATCATCACTACAAGAACTATTGCTCTAAACAACTAATTGCCGTTTGTAATTCTGCTCCACAAACGTCTATCACCTTCTTCACATAAATCCATTGGAACACTCGTCAATTAACTTACCTGAATTTTGAATAACTTAAGCCACATTGTTCATAAGAATAACTTTATCTGCACTCACCCTCTAATCACTAGGTTTAGTACAAGTGTAGTAAGATAATGAAACTGGTTGGGTTGACAGGGCCGGCCTTACCGGGCCCAGCCCCAGGCCCAGATGTTGACGGCCCGGGTACAGGAGATATTCTCCCATGCAAA
>JANZXV010000212.1:34317541-34329222 GCA_027576455.1 Erythroxylum roigii | reverse complement strand
ATGTGATAAAGGTTTTCAGATACTGCTCGTTGTGGTGCCAGAACAGATTATCATTTATGTGTCTTTCATTATTGAGTCCAAGCTGGACTTTTCTCATTCCCTTTTTCCACATATCACATGAAAGTTTTACCGTGATTAACTGGATAAGCTTTACAGATCTCTCAAGTATATTATGGCTTTGAATGATTCTAATACGAGTAATTATACTATGGTGGATACATGTTTAGGGTTATCCATTTAGTTATAACAAACTAAATTTTATCTAAATAAACAAAGTTATTTACATAAGTTTGTTGCATCGCACAGAATTACCGCCTGGTCATTCTCATGACATTTAGTTGCCGTTGTAGTGATTGATAGATTCTTAATAGTTTCCATGCCCGTATGGCTTAAATCTTACGGACTCCATATAAAGATGGCTTCAGTAGTTATTGCTTATGTATAAACAAACTCGTGTAAATAGACCTAATGTGGAAGCTCTATATATCTTAGTTTAAATGAAATATAGAGAGTTTTTAATTTCCAGGGTAGAAAATGTATCAATTATCAATTACGATAATATTCTTTTAACAAAAAGTCGTATATGCTCAATTATATGGTTCACAACAGGCATCGCAATCTTGTTTCCGTAACAACCAAATAATCATCAATGCATTGACAAAGAGTAAGTCATGAGCAATTGGGAGGTGTTGAAACTTTCCACTATCACGGTTAGTAAGAGTCCATAAATTATTAACTAATAGTCTAATACATGCACGGTTAATGTATGTGATGTCAAATACACTCTCTCTCTCTAATTAATTTTAAGCAATTATTTATATTGTCTTTTTTCTATGGTCGACGTTAACGAGTTGGTTTGGGACGTTAGATTTGCCCTCATTATGGAAATGTAAATTGAAGGGAAGTTGCATTGGCACTAATGTCTGAATCTCTTCTTCGTTGTATAGTGAAATCTGAAAAGCAAAAGATTGCTCTGATGATAATTCACCTCTAAGTGAAAGATAATTAAGAGTTGCAACGTTTTTCTTGAATCCAAACATCGGATAGGAAGTTCCAATCCTACCTGCCACTATTTCATTAGAGTGGGATGGGAACAAACTAACGATAATACCAAGCCTGCTATATCATTATCCTTTAGCTGTTTCTTCTTTTGTCATCATCAAGTTGAATGATTCAACAAGAGGAGAGATTAAAGCTCAAAAGTCTGTTGGGTTCATGTCCCTGACAAATTTTTTATTGTATGAATGAGGAAAGAGATCTTTTTTTTCTTCTCTTCTCTTTTTTTTTGGGGGGGGTATAACTAGACAAGAAGACTATAAAACATCCCATCCTTATCCCATTGAAGAGTTCAATCCACAGAGCGTAGCCAATGCAGAAAGAACACCTCCGATGGGGGCTTTCTCCCAATTTAGACGGTTGCAATGGATCCTAAATCACGGAAATTTGTTGGTGTCAGACAGATTCTGAAGCCCCACAACCCACAAAATCCATGTACCACTACCACAGTTCCCTATGTCCTCTCAAGCCTCTTTCTTTTGTACAATTTCCTTTCGGCTTCCAAGTTCAAAAAACTGGATTACCTATTTACTATACTACCGCTTTGCACCTTCCCATGAAGCCAAGGGGAAACACGCGCCAATTAGAACAGGCATCTTATGGCAGTGGACCCATGTGCTGCCCACCTACCATGACCACTCCAATCCCACAACCTTTGTCATTTCCCCCTTCCTTTGCTTGGGCTATTCGTGTTCTAATCTACTGTGCAAATCATGTGATTTGTTTGAGAAAGAACCAACTCATTACCCTCCAACAACACCAGTTTAGAACAATAATTTATCCTCCTAAAGTGCTCTATTTTCTTTAAACATTTGAACAAATAATTAGCTAAAAATTTGTCGACCGTACAATTGAGTTTAAGGACTGAACAAAAGAAATTAGTTCAATTTTCTAATAAAATATTTTTTTCTATGTGTATTATATATGGCGCATAAAACAAATACACCAACCCACCTTCCTTGGCATCTCAATTATTTTCTGTATATACCAAGAGGATATATTTAAGCTTTACATATCTCTTGGATTCACATTTCATCCTCTCTTTTCCCTAGCTCTAATTGGGCAGGAAATTAAATGGATGGTGACTAGAGGGTCTTTATTAAAGATGGGTATGTTATTGGTGGGGTGATGCAAAAATCGCAACTCCATTTATTGTATTTGGTCCGCGGGAGTACTCGAGTCCTTTGCTGGCAACTTCTTAACAACTTCTTGTTGGTTCTTTTCGCTCCTGGCCAAAGTGGATATAGACGTACTTCTGAGTCTTACTTCCCATAATAGAGTGAAAGAGCAAAACCCCACACCACACCTCATTAACGTTTCTCTTTTGCATATCTAGTGGTATAAGTATTGGGCTCCTTTTCAAGATGGTCATGATTTGCCCTTTTGTTTAAAATACATAGACAACATGATGATTGCTCAATTAGTGGGGGCTTGGAGGGACATCATTGGCGAAATAAGCTAGTGGGTTCACTGTTGTATTGACCTAGGAGGCACGGTAACTAAGTCTGGCAAAAATATATAAATAGGCAAAAAGAAAAAGAAGTGGTTTAGGAACTACGAGGGGAGAGTATGTGTGAATATATATATCAGCATGTGTTTGTTGATCGTAAACGTAGAAATTGCACGTGCTTAACTCATATTCAAATTACTTCAAGAGGAGATCGATCTTTGGCAAAGGCATGGAATTGAATCGGCTCTCTCTTTTGTCAATGTTCAATGTCCACCCAATTCAAACCACCCGATGCATATGAAATAATTGAAATGTGGTTTAATGAACTAATTAAGACAATATTATAATAATTTATACCTCTCATAATAGTCAAAAGAAGGAATTGTCGCTATGTGATTGGTTTTGCAATTATATCAGATGTTTTCATATAAGAAAAATTAAGAGAGGAGAAAGCAAGTGGTTAGATAGAAGTGCTAACTTCGTGTTGAATAAAAATCTATAATAAATTACGATTGATTGGCAAATGACGTGGTCTCTCATGCAAGTTATGTCACAATCAGAATTTCAAAGCCACACAAAATTTGTCCACATACTTTAACGGTGTTTAGTTCATATTGTGATTCCACAAATTCTAAGCAAATGATGGCGAAATTCTTATCTGGGGACAGAATTTGTTATTGATAAATGTCCCGACCCGAGTGTTGCCATTTCCTGACGAGACTTTTGGGTAGTATGGCCATTGGGCAGTGCCAAAGTTTTCCAACGAAACTGTTCTCAAATCTTTCTTCATTTTCCCATCGAGAATGAGAGTTCTTGTCCCATCATTAGTGAGAAAACAAATTAACATACATATAATCTTTCCTCGAAATTTCTCGCAAACACAGCCCCTTATAAGCAGATGCAATCCCATCGCTTACCAAACAAAGTAGACCCTGTCACGTTTTATCCTGAAAAGATAAAAACTTTCTTGATCAGGCTCGTCTTATGCTAACTTTTGCTTAAACAGTGATCGATGCAGTCATCATGCAACTGTCCACTTGGCTATGAAAGAGACTAGACATGATATGGAGAGATGGGAATTTGCCGTGAACCTTTGGCAATGCGACATTATCAAGCAATTAAATGATGCAAAAGATCGAGCATAGACCCACCAGAGAAATTAAAGTCTGAGAGAAACTTCTTCACAATGTATGTGTGCGTATATGACTTAGCTAGAAATGGGCAGAGGCCACTTGCCCCCGCGGCTCAATATAGGACCACCACTAGAGGTCAGGTCCCCCATGATTTGTCAGAGGTTTGGGCAATTTGTCCATACACTAGGAGTGAGTTGAGTGGGTCAATAAAAGGTGGGTATGATCTTTTACCCTAAAACATCATCAACAACCATACTTTTGTTTGTTCTAATGCTTGTCTCTTTTCATCCAGCAGCCACGTTAGTTTCTCTTTTTCTTTTCTACTTTTGTATACAAAGGGATTAATGTAGACAAAAGCATTGGCAACTGTTACACGTGGAGGAGAGGTGAGAACGCATGAAAAAAGATATATGTATCTATGATTTGATCCTTATCATTATTGTTCTAGTTTTGATTCATTTTTTAATCGATGACAGTATCATTTGGATCCATCTACTCGTGGAGACCCACTACAGAGACATGGTTAGGCAGAAACATTTCTCCATCAGAGTTGAAATCACTATGAAATTTCACTTGGTCTGGAAAAGAATCTAATGCTCGGATCGGAAGTTTCATAATTTTGAAAATACGTGTTTTTGTGGAAAACAGTATGACAGTGAATTAAAGTGTAAAAGATCGGAATGGACTCTGAACCTAATCATCTGATAAAACATAACTTCACAATGAAGCTGTTTAACTACGTGGGCTGTAAAGTTGTACCGCACTAGCTAGTTTAGTTTACACCTTCGTAGGAAATAACCTTAAACCATTTTTTATTAGCTTTCAAAATCTCGAGTTCCTATGATGTATTATAATATTAATCATAGGTTGTATTCCCATGTCGTGTCAGTCAAACAGGAAAAAAAAAAAACCCTGAAATATTCAATGATTTCCTTTTCCTGCATTCGACATGCAAATCTATACCCAAGTAAAGGCTTAAACTTCGGAACAGTTGATTCACTTTTATAATATATAATAATAATGTAGTTTCTCTTTATATGTATATCTTTCTTGGTTTGGCCTTTTCTGCATGTTACTGACGACTTCTCTTATGCGTTTAAGCGACAGTCTTCTTCTGCGTGTTACATCTGTTCATTTTGAAAGTAAAAATTGGTTAATGTGACCCATGTCAGGAAAGTTCGCATTCTGGCACATTGGAGACCAATTACACGCCAAGTCATGTGAATTGTCGTCCTTGGAGAGATAGCCAAGCATTCCATTTCTCCATCCCTTCCTTGAATTTGGGTTCCTCACCGTGCTTTGAATGCTACAAAATGTTTGTTTCTCCTGCTACTTTGACTCCATAATACTTAGCCCCACTGCCCATTTGAACGTTAATTGGAACCATACCTTTTTTTTTTTCCTCACATCACTGATCAACACTTTTGTCCAACCCCATTTTGCCTTTTCCAGGTTGACCTCTTATCGTTTCCTGGAAGCTAATTTCCAGGTATTAGAACACTAGAAATTGTAATTTCCAACTATTTGGAGGCAATTGGGCATGAGTTATTGAAAATTCTTGTCATAGACTGAGTGTGGTTGGTCATTTTTTCCTTCCAAAATTTTGAATCAAGCACCAGACCACGAAGACATAGACGTGGAATAAGACTACAAGGTCGGATTTCAGGTTTGGTAATTGTAGAGAGCCCCACTTTCCCTGTGATGATTTAACGGTAGTGGATTCTGAGCTTGGAAAATGAACTTAGTGGTGTGGACCTTGGGAACTCCAATCCTTGCAGGATCTTGGAATGTGGAAGACTCCAATGACATTTCGAGTCTGCTGCTGAGGGGTCGCGGAATTCAATTTACCTGGAGACAGACTACTATTAAATGTTCAGGAAAATTATAACCTGTCCCTTACATTTTCTTTAGATATTTTTCCCTGAAGGAAACAGTGACAAGTCACAGTATGCAAGCAAACACTCGAAATAAAGCCCGTTCATAATGGATTGTGCAGTGGAAATGGTATGGGATTCTTTTTTGTGGTCATAACACTTCAAGTCAGAGCATACTGATACCGGTCTTAGAAGCCTTAAATAGTGGGCTTTTGCTCTCACAAAATGTCTAGCTATGCTTTTTGCCTTTTTTATGCAAATGCAACCCATTTTTGTTCATTATCTCTAAGCATCCACTACAGTTGAGCCTTGATAATCAGAGATGTACTTAATATCTCTTAATCATTCAGATTAACTGTGGGATGATGAGAAGATTTATTATTGTTGGAAGATTAAGTCCCCACCGTAACACTGCTGTTGTTATAACATTGAAACGACAATGAATGTGACCTCTAAGTAATAACCATTCATCAAGTTTGAGATAAAGAACAATTGACTCCAGCATTGAATCACAATCTGTGGCAGTTTCACTTAAATGTAGATTTAAAGTGAATAAATAAATTAATTAACAGTTGGGGTTGGTGAATCTCAAAGTATAAGGTTCATATTTCTTAATCTCAAGAATTCCGCATCGGGCAAGTGTGAGTGCATTCAATTATTTATAATGATGTGCAAACCTCCCTTTTTAAGCTAAGGTAAGTTTTTGGGTAAGATAGGCCTTTCAACATGATATTGTTAGAGTATTTCATATTGACTAAATATGAAAATGTTAAAGAATTTATAAGTGATAAGGGTCAACTATTCAAATAACTAGTTCTAGTCATTTTGACAATAGTTGACTCAAGCTCAATTATTTTCAATGGACTCTTTACTCTACCCATATTAACAAATCTATTATAATATCAAAGCAAGTTTGGTCCGAATTATTAATTTTTTTGTTGTTCGTCTGGATGTTCAGTCCCAACAGCCTGGTGTGGTTACCACTGCATTTATTTCAAGTGACATCTGGATATCCAATCTCAGTTACACTTGAGGGGGAGTATTAGAGTATCTCATATTGATTAACAATGAAAATGTTAAAGGGTTTATAAGTGGTAAGGGTTAACTATCTAAATGATTAGTTCTAATTATTTTGACAATAGTTGACCCAGGCTGTTAAGTCATTAAATTGCACTTATTTTGGACTTAATATTGATGTGTTGAAATTATTATCCGAATTTAATAGAATTGTTTTATAATTGTTTACAGATGATTTTCAACACCTTAGGTACGAAATAGGATCAAAAAGATGCAAAAGAAGAAAGGAAATCCGAAATCGCCAAATTGACAGAAATTCAGTGACTAAGTGTGGCCACGCCTAAGGATGGAATAATTATGCAGATAAAATTCCAGAAGTCAATTTCAAACAAAACACAATCTTTAAAGATTATCTTGCTGTCTTTCAAAGGAGTTACCTACCGAAATTAGAAGAGTGTCTTATCTGGACAAAATCAAGAGAAGATAACGAAGAGATTAGTTTAAAGAAGGAGAGTGGACTGATTCACGGAGATATACATATTAGGTTTTAGAATAGGGTTTTCGGTGATTTTGGGGGCGGCACTTTTCTGGTTTTGTTCTTTACGTTTTTTGCACAATTTCAATTAGTGTTTCGAATTTTTCATCAAAGGACCAAGGATGGAGACTTATTCCTTTGTTATTTCTTTTGTTTTCAATTCAATTATGAGTAGCTAAATTTCTTATTTTGGTTGAGGAGATCCATGTTACATGTTATTATGGTGAGATGTTTCGGATACTTTTTATGTTGTTAATAAACATTGGATATCTTCAGATCTATTCTTTCTGATTGGATTTATTAGTTTCTAGCTGTGTAACTAGAGATTAATTGGTTCAATCACTAGATTAACGGAATATGACGTTCAGTTTCGGTAATCATAAGTAGAAATTAGGATTAACTTCTATACGTTAGAGTCTGAAAATTCTAAGAAGATATTTTCTTGATTGATTGCATGTCGTACATGTATTTCACTTTCTCATTGGTTCTTGATTCTTAATGCTATTATTCAATTATACCTATGATCGTATCTAGGTTATTATTTAATAAGAATGCTAGGCTACATGTTTCTAGTCATTACACTTAAGAGAAACTTCCCCCAATTAATGTTTATTAATGATTGCAATTTTATGTCGAGGATCCATAATAGCATGATAACATCGATGACCCGAAACCAAGGTACTTTCTCGTTGATTTTTCAGATTTAATTATTGCTTTTGATTTGTGATTTTTCTATTGATTTTCTGATATTGACATGTTTGGACAAACCCCCTTTTTATTTTAGTTATTTATGTCGGTTAAACTTGCTAACCTTTACCGTTAAAAATTTCTCGTAGGAACGATATCCGCTTACTGCAACTACATTAATTTGTTTTAACGGAAGTGATTTCTTTTATATTTGGTTGCATGCGACAGCATCACCAAATTTTGGCGCCGTTGCTGGAGAATTTCTTAACGGTTTTTGTTAGTGATGTTTTTGTTTTTGTTTGTGTTTTTGGTTTCGTTGCGTTTGGTTACCTTGTCTTCTGTTTGTTTCAGTTTCACAGTTCTTTCTGATTTTTCGATCTTTTAGCAGCATGGCTCACTATCAGTATACTTTTAATTTTTATTATTCATATTATGCTTATTATGATAATGAGTTTCCGTCTGTTGCTACTTCCAGGTTTGACCATCAAGTGGCGGATTTCACACCCTTAGCCGTGCAAGTACCGAGGGATGACCAACAAACTAAGGTATGTGAAGTTTGCTCATTTTTTGGTTATTCTTTTTGTACATATTCTTTTTTATAGGATACAAAGTATGGATTCACTTCTCCACCGAGTTACTATGAAGAGCAGTCCTATTTCAAGCCCTCACCTCCACCTCCACCATCACCACCATAAGCTAATGATACGTCTTTGCAGGAGATCATAATAATTTTGGAGACGAGGACTCTTCAATTCCAGTAGTTTAGACAACTGTACGTACCTCGACAAAATCTGAATATGACATCAAATGCCGAAGGTAAGTCTTCTTTAAAAGATATGTTGCAAACTTTGACCGCTAATACTTTGACGTTTTAGCGAAATACGGAAGCAAGTATTCGAAATTTGGAAAATCAATATAGGAATTTGGAAAACCAACTAAGTCAAATTGCAGCTGCCGTTAATCGAATGGAGACATAAAGTTTTGAAAATTTTCCAACGCAACCAGAATTGACGCAAAACAAACTGCAAAATATTATGATTCCACCCTCTTTTCCAAGTCGATTTTTCAAGGCAAAGAAGGAAGAACAAGCAGAATTAAAAGAGGAAAAGATTATAGTTCAAGAAAAGATGGAGGAAGTGCAACCTCTTAAGGTAAGCAATGCAGTTCATGTTATCGCTAACCAAATTTCGTTTCCTTTTTCCTAATTGTTTACAGGTACAAGAAGAAGAAGAAAAGGAAGAGCCGCAAGAAGTACAATTTTAGGAGAGTTGTGGGCAAGGTTGAAGACCGAAGGTGACAAGCAGGATGTCGAGTCTCCACAACCATTGGCTTTACTTTTACAGAGACCATCCTAGTGTGAGAAGGGCGTTGCCCGAAAAGACGAGTAGACATTATAGTATGATGGTGAAGCGATAAAGTTCAACTCTTCCAAAGTTATGGAGCATCGTGCTGATAAAGAGCCTACTTCGAGGAAAGGTGCTCTAGGTTTCTCACGGAGTATGAGCATGCTTCCTGTTGGACTCAGGCATCCATTCGATAATGGATGATGTACATATGTCAAGGGTCAAGCTTATGACCTTTAATAAGCACTTAATGGGAGGCACCCTATTCGTATCCTTTTTATGTGTTTTTTTAGAAATTTTCTTTTATTTTCATTTTTATAGGAATTTAATTTAATATTATCGATTTTGTAATTTTAATTTTCATCTTCTCATTTTAATTAACAAAAAATGAAAATTATAAAATTATAAAAAAATGAAAAATTTTAAGTTACCGCCTCCCCTCTTTTCCCTCTTTAGTTTCCCTCTTTGTTTTCCCCAAATCCCTTCTCTCATCTTTAATTTGCAATTGCCGATACTCCATCCCAATACACATTAATCCACCAATTTCATCTTCTCTTTTAGAATATAGGCATCTCTCATCTTCCCTTGGCCCACGCACCCATCACCCCTCACTTTTGTTTTTGTAATTGTGTTCTAATTTTGTGAAATTGCAGGTGGTCTCTACGGAATTGGAACAATGCCCAGGAAGAAAAGTCACTCCTGAAGGCTTCCCACGCCCATCCAATTTGCGGCTGACTTTTCTACACCACAAATTTGCGACTCCTTGATTGGGCACTTCACCAATAGAGAAGCTTTCTTTACCTTTTCCTTTATTTTGTTTTTATGCTTCTTTAACATTGAGGACAATGTTGATCTAAGTGTGGAGGAAAGAATTGAAATTTTGATGTGCAAATTTTCGATTTTTGTGTGATTAATGAATTTTTCATGTGGTTATACATGTTAAGCCATGAAGCTTGGTCATATTAATTTGGATGAGATTGGGTATATGCATGACATTAAATTGAGCTAAGTGAGTTTTAAGGTGAATCAAGTTGATTGATTGCAATAGCTGATCTCATAGACTTAGTCAAAATTTTGACATTGGAGTGAGGAAATAAATTATAGAATTAAGGTGAATTCTTAACTTCAACCTGTGAGTGAAGTTTAAGCCTAAATGACATCATCTTTATGTCATGATATTTGTTTGAATTGTGTGATGCTCCCCTATTCATGTTGCCTTCAGAACTTACATGGAACTGGTTTGAATTTGTTTGATCACATAGGATATAGATGTGATTAAGGCCTTCCTTGTTTTTACACCCTTAGCTTAAAATTGACCCACCGAATTATTTTTCCTTTTTGCAAACGTGTTTGAGCCTCATCCTTATTTTTCAATTAATCACCTCACATTATAAAACCCAAAAACTCCATTAGCCTTACCCTATCACAAGTTGAATGAAGCATTGAGTAATTTGGGACTTTTGTTTTGTATTTTATTCTGAGATACTTTTATAGGTGCTTCTACTCATGTGTTTATTGTTTTCCTTATTCTTAGCGTTATTCAAAAAAAAGAAAAAGAAAACAAAAGAAAAAAAGGAAAAAGGAAAAAAAGGAGAAAAGGAAAAGAAAAAAGTAAAGAAAAAAAGAAGAGAAAAATCAGAAAGAAAGAAAGAAAGAAAGAAAGAAAAATCAGAAAAAGAAAAAGAGTATGAGTAGTTGTCTTTTATGTTATATGTTTAGCTCAGAATCTGAAATTATGTGTCTCTTTTACTTGATGTTTTGTGAATGCTTGTGATTAACTCTTTGCCACCTTACCTTACTTATGAACCTAGCCCCATTACAACCTTGAATAAAGTCCTTATGATCTATTAGCTCATGTGATCTGAATGAATGAAAATTGGTGAAACTGCAAGCCTATGGTAGTGCAACTTGTTAGAGTGAGATTTGAGAGAAACACTTTGTCCTCAAACACTTGAGCGTAAGAGCGAAATCCGTGAAAAGAATTCATTTTGATTTCATATTTGCCTTTGAACAAAGATGTCATATTTTGACTTTGTTTATTTGCATCGGTGAAAAGCGATATGATATGTGTTGCAATTTAAGTCTCTTTGGTCCAAGTTAATGGATTGTGTGTACTTAATCTTATGAAGGATGAACTAACTGAGTGTAGTGGTTTGACATGTTTGCTCGAGGGCAAGCAAAGGTTCGGTGTGGGGGAATTTGTTAAACCATTAAATTGCACTTATTTTAGACGTAATTATTGTTAAGGTGTGGAAATTATTATCCGAAATTAATGGAATTATCCTATAATTATTTACAGATGGTTTTCAACACCTTAGGGACGAAATAGGATCAAAAAGATGCAAAAGAAGGAAAGAAATCCGAAATCCCCAATTTGGCCGAAATTCAGAGACTAAGCGTGGGCACGCCTAAGGACGAAATATGGAATCTGCAGATAAAATTTCAGAAGTTGATTTCAAGTAAAACACAATCTTTAAAGATTCTCTTACCATCTTTTCAAGAAGTTACCTACCGAAATTAGAAGAGCACCTAATCTGGACAGAATCAAGAGAAGATAACGAAGAGATAAGCATAAAAGGGGGAGAG
>JANZXV010000212.1:34300637-34317441 GCA_027576455.1 Erythroxylum roigii | reverse complement strand
TTCCCTACTCTTTGCATTTGATTTTAATTAAAATTGGTTTTGTGTGAATTAACTTCTGATTTTATTGTAGAATTCTCCGAAAAGCTTTAGAGATCTATTCAACCCCCCTTCTAGATCGTTTACACTACATACTGCACGTCTTAAATAGTGCGAATTGTACTATCATACATCTTTAACTTAACGGTTCTAATGCCAACAATCTTTAAGGCATGATAATTGCAACTATACACAAATTCTCCAGACATAGGTTCATAATAATGAAATCATTCTCTTCGAAAGGTCATGTAGAATGTAGCTCTTGAGTTAAGAAGTCATACTTCAACAAATCTTTTCCTGCCTTCATTAGTCGTTGCTGCTTCACAATATAGAACATCTCCTTTATTGGAACAACTTGCCACATTTCCTTAAGGATTGGAATTTTTCTTTAAAATCCAACAATCTTTCTTCAGGTGATCTTTTTTTCCATAATTGTAGCATTTTAAATTCTTATTACTTCTTGATTTTGATCTACCATGAATTTGTCTTGCAGTTTGACCTCGTTCTGTTGATCTCCCTCTCATCACTGTGAAGGCTTTCATATGTTGTGAACTTGCCTGCCTGTCTTCCTTGTTCTTGTGTTGATTTTCCTCTTTTAGGATAGCAATTGCAACATCATCGAAGACTAGAACATCCATAAGGATATTATTTGTTAAGTTGATGATGAGTTGATCATACAAATCAGGTAAACTTTGAAGTAGAAGCTTAGCACGCTCATTTGACTTTATTTTACAGCCCAACGAAGTGAGTTGAGAGAATAGAGTATTCAAGTTATTGATGTCCTCTATCACTGTAGTAGATTCGACCATAAGAAGAGTATAGAGTTTCCTCTTAAATTTTTTTTGTTATGCAATGATTTGATCTCATACGATTTTGTGAGATGACCACAAATCTCCTTTGTCGTCTTCTTCTCTTCTATGTTTAACAATACCCCATTTGCTAATGCTAGGTGAAGATTTGCAATAGTGTTTCTGTCAATCTCATTTCACTTATTATCATCTATGAATGTTGCTGGTCTTTCGCTGATGATCGTTAAATAGTTATCTTTTTTCAAGATAGTCTTTATCTTTAGCTTCCATAATGAGAAATTACTCCCATTGAACTTCTCAATTTCAAATTTTGTCGTCATTGCTTCTATCACGAACAGAATTTCACTCATATTATTTCAACTGAATAGTACCCATATTTATAAATAGTGTCATACCTGTAAGTATGAATAGTAAGTTGCTATAACTCAGTTACAGTGACTGCTACAATGTTAATTTAAAAATAAATGCATAAACAATTGTCACCTTTCTTAGTTACAATTTTACTATTCATCAACTTTCACCATCACCACTCGAAAATCAAACAGATTGTGTCAAAAAATTCGTTATATTTTTCTTAACACACTCTGATACCACTTGTTGAGAAAATCAATCGGATTAGGCAGTTTTACAACTAAATAGGATTGAAAGGAATAGTAATGAAGAAATAAATACACATATTTTACGTGAAAAACTCCTAAATAAATTAGGATAAAAAGAAATTTCACTAAGAAAATTTAGGATTTACAATCTCTCTTTATTTTACAAAGAGAAACACTTAAATCTCTCAAGAAATAGGAGAAACACTTTCTAAAAAGATTAAGGATTTTCTAAGAACGAATGATATGCAAATGAACTAGGGAGACTTATTTATATGCCTCCCTCACACGGTTTTGGCCTCCCTCACGTGGCTTGGACAACTAACAATTAGCTGTCCAAGCCACAAATATTACAGCTTGTTAGTTGTCCAAGCCACAAATATTACAGCTGTAATTGTTGAATTTCTAGTAGTATTAATTGTTGTAGTTGTCCAAGCCTTAATTGTTGATTACTGCCCCGCCTATCATTCCAACAAAAGTGAACCAACGCGCAAAAGACTCCCCACTTTGTCAGAGTACGAGGGGAAGATATCAATCGTATATAACTTTTTCTTTGTATTTTTATAAAGAGACTATTTTTGTGATTCGAATCTGTAACGTTATGGTCCAAAAAGAATAATCTTATCAGTACTCAGTGAAAAAGAGGTATGGTAATCCACAAACCTGAAAATATGTTATCTTTGACAATTTTCATATATATCCTATCTGCGCCATGTGATAAACATCAAACTTGATTTTTTTTATAATAGTTTTCTACTATTTGTAGACATGGAAAACAGATTTAAGTTATTTTTTGGTATAATGAAAATAAAACTAATCTTAGATGGACGTACTTACGTTAGACCAATTCCAAGTAAATCATTAAACATAACTGAAGTTGATAAAAAGGTAAATGAAATTTTTATTTGGGAAAACGACGTGTAGGTGGTTTTTTCTTGGTGCATCTAAATTACAACATTGGAAATAGATGGTGGGTGAATGGGTGGGACTGGTATGGTCTAACTCATTGCTCAAAAAGGGAACCAACTTTTCTGTATATAGGTCAATCTACGGTAGTGAGCTCTCATTGGCTGTCCTTGACGTCAATTTTCGAGTCTTGAATTGTTTTCTTACTGACTTATGTTAACTATTTATCATTCAATCCCTGCAATGAATGCATTCTGGCTACAACTTCATCAGATACTACCTTAAATCTGTATGATGTGGGGAAATTAACTACTGCATTGAATGTATTTAAGTGGTCATATGTGAGTCCTTCACTCAGTTTAAACCATTTGGTCTAATGAGTTGGCGTAATAAGGTGGTATGAAGCCTTCTGGATTTTGTAGTTGAGGCCTGCGCAAGAAATACTTCTCCATCTCTTCTATGAGCAAATATTTCATTATTTGTATATTTCAGATACATCAGCAGTTCCTCTGCAGCTTGAAGAATCTAATTAGAGGAAGTGTTCTGCCGTGATCTCAGGCCCAAGCATACAATTCTACAGATGGATCCTACTAATTCAAGGATTAAGGAGGAGCTGTTGGAGTTAGATGCTGATAGTGGTGGTAAATTATACTTGATTCAACCTGAAATTAACGGTTCATATTTGAATTGACTAATCATAATTAAGTTTAGGTTGATGGTCGGTCCTCTTGAATTATTCCCTCATGGAACAAAAAAGGAGCCATGGTTCATTTCGAGTGCCTTCAGGTGTGGCTACCGTGGGGAGACCAAGATTTGTATTCTTGTGTATAAACACCTATTAGCTAATACGATAAACAACGGAGATTTCGCTCACAAATATAACTTGCCATATCTTAATTCAGGAGTGCCGTTCCAGCTATATCACAAGTAGACCACTGCGCTTCATAATACGATTCCAGCCTCTTCAGGTCATCTTTCCCTCTGCTAGACAAGACTTCATAGATGAGACATTGAGGTTTAAAATAATGAACCACGAAAATGTCCCGAAACACTTTTTTTTTTTTTTTTCCCCAATATCATCTAAAGTGATGGACGAAGGAATTCCTAAAGATAAGACAACGCTCACGCATGATTATTGTCTAGCTTTATCTCGCAGACTTGTTAACAATTTTACATTCCAATGGTCAAAACCAATCTTTATATCTCAAAAGCTTAAGAAGATTTTAATTCTAGCACACCGCCAAGCCCTTGAAAGAAGACAGCAAGCACTAAATACCTACCATTCATCTACACTTGAATTTTTTCTTTAGATCATTTTACACCCCAGGGCCAATAATCATTTACAATGAAAAGTAGCATGAAGGTTGGGACGAACAAAACAATTCATGAAGTTAAGCATTCAAGTGACAAATTTTGGCCAAAGTCGTGTGAAAACTTTTAAGTGCTTTGTAGATAAATTGAATGTCTTAGGTTCCATGGGGCAATTCACCACCAAGGGTAGCTCTTTAGGCAAAGCAATGCCTGCCCTTTCCAAACATACGAAATACAATTTGCAATATATTTTGAATGAAGGTTTAACACTTATAGCAGTTCACTCAAGAATCCCACAATTAATGAAACATCAAAGATGTCCCCACCCTTTCCAGCAGCCAAGAATGTATAATTCTTAGAAAAAGAGAAAATTTCCACACACACAGGCAAAAGCATGAAAAAGAACAAAAGAAAATAATATTAGGCACAACTAATAGAAAGCAATAACTAAGATTCTGTACATGATAGGAAAGGTGGAGCTTTATAAATTCAAGTGGAGCTTCAAGAAAGGGATGGTGTTGGTCTCCTCTTAATACCAGATACTAGCTATAGGTCCATCAAGTTTCCACCTTACAGAGCAGCTAACAGCCAACTAAGGTTGAGTTTAATGTGAATACACATCCAATTCTAAGAACCCAATCCCTGACTACAAAAAGTGAAGAGGGGATAAAAGATAAACTAACCAAACCTGAGTAGAAAGTTGAAGTTGATGATGGTGCCATTATCTTACTAGAATACATTACGAGCCATCACAAAGAACAAAATGCTCAGCCAGCTGTTGCTGCATGAGCCCCTTCTACAGGATAAACACAAGAGTACAAGTTATAAATTGACAAGGAATTAGTTGTAAGAGACTCAAATTGAATCTGAGATGCAAACTGATAGCGTAAGCTGAAAGACAAATCAAACGCCAATTCAAGATAATAGGTTTATCAAGCAAACGAAGATTAACAGCTTAAAGTGAAGACAGACTAACTTCAAAAGGATGAACATATAGAATAACCTCTTTGCACCAGAATAGTTTAATTATAGCACATTCTTCTTGGAGATGGCACAAATATTGCAATCTACCAATCAAACCTATAACAGATTGAGTTACCAACTGAAACTATAATGGATAGCCGAATCCAGTAAGCCTAATATCACAAGTTTCCCATTTATCATTTTCAATTTCTGATAAAAGATACTTGAGGCCACCATCAAATCATATGCTGGCAACATACTTAAGAATTCAGAACCATTACCTCATGTAACATGTCATAGGTAGAGAGAGAAGTAAAAAAAGTGATTTACCAAGCATTGACATAACGATTATGGTCATTTCAAAATACACTTTAAGAAGTCAAAGTACGCATGCATGAATAGAACAACTGATTTTTGTCATATGTACAGTTCACTTTCAATAAGTTAATTGACTCTTGAACTACATTGTTCTCATCTTATTCTAAAGAATTAAATTTGCCAAATGGATAATGAAAATGTTACAGTTTACCTTTCCTCTTACTTGTGCCTGAATAACTGCCATTTGTCATTATATTCCCTAATCCACAACCGGGGAGTTCCTTAGTAGCTGAGTTCTGACTAGCCATACAGTTGAGATTATCAAAATCACAACCTCTTGTTTCATTCAATATTGCTCCTTGACTTTTTTCATCAACTCCTGGATGTAGGCAATAGACTTGGTCATTGCAATCCATATTACAAGGATTCATCACATAAGCACCAGGCAGATTTGAACTGGCCAAATTAACATTGTTAACAGGCTTCTGATATGGAAAAGATCCAAGCTCCCCTTCAATTCTGCCCCGAATGTCCACAAGCAAACACTTGAGCCTCGCAATCTCTGCCTCCAATGCAGCCTGACCCTGCAACCTCTTGAGCAGCTGCTGGTTCAAAGCCCTCAATTTCACAACTTCATCCTCCAAAGATGCAGCCCTTGCTTTCTTCTTCTCCCTGTACTTGCGGACCGCCTCCCTATTCCCTGTTGGCCTTTTCTTGCACTTCTTCTCAGTTGACTCTGCAGTATCGTCATCAGCTGCATTTTCCTCAGTTGGCGCAGACACAATTTTGGTATGCACATGAAAGCAAGTGTGTGTATGGGAGAAATCAGGACCCGGTGGATTACATGTATGAGTGTGAGTACAAGCATGAGTGTCCTTCAGTAGGTCCTCAAAGAAACTATCCATCGAGCAACTGCTAGGAATTTCACCCATGTTCTGGCCCGGGAAAACTTCTTGATTTGAGAAATCCACTTCACCGTCGTCCATCATACAACGCCCGACACAAAAATCTATAGACAAGTTCAGATTTTGATGCTTACGTAGATGATAATTCGATTCAAATCTTAGATCTTGCAAAAAAATTACCAATACCAAGAAGAGAATTTCAGCCTAGGAATTCGTGCTGCTTAGCTGCAAAAAAAGGGCTTCAAGTAAGTATATAAAGAACAAGCAAAAGCACAGACAATTGACTCTATAAATCTACTAAAGACCCCAAAATGATCTCGAAAAACAAAAAAAACGAAACAAGTAATCAAACTAAAAGATGAAAATTTCAAAACATGAAAATGCAAATAGCAACCAGAAAATTCAAATTAAAATGGAAAAAGTCGGAAGCTTACCATGCAAACACAATTCAACTTCTGGAAATTAAGAAACGTTTGAATGAAGTTGAGATTATTTGTCAAGAAAAAAGGAAATAGAAGAATTGACACAGAATCCATAACGAAACAATCATGCACTCCAAATTGAAACCCTAGACAACGAGAGCCAAGAACAAAGAGAATGAAAACCTTAAAAAGGCTTTCTAAAGCAACCCTTTAAGGTGAGGACCAATTGCAAGCGAAACAGTGACAATGAACGTGTGCCATCTACGACCGATTTAGAGAGATTCCACAATTTCCTCCATGGGTCAATATATTAGTTCGACATAGCATTCAATTTATAGGTACTTGAAGGACTTCAATGTAAGTTTTAAAAGTTCTTGGGAAGTTATTCAGTCCGTGTGCCTCTCCATGTAGTTTGCATATTGTTTTCAGAGATAATCATATTTGTAGCTTGTACTTAAAAAATAGTTTAAATTTAATTCTCCACACAATAAAAATATTTCAATTTCATTATTTGACTACCATAAAAAAATAAAAGTAATTAAATGTCATTTCTAATGTTTGGATTACATCTTTAAGTTTTAAGGTTAGGATCTTAAAGTATAATTAAGCCTAATTATAAAATATTGCTGACGGTTTTGCGTTTGTTTACGGAACTATTATGTTTAATTTAATTGTTGGAATACATTAATATTATGTTTAACTTAAATCTTGATTTTGTTATACAAGTGTAGATAATTAATATGCTAAATATTTACAGGTAGATAAAAATAAAAGGTAAAATCATAAGTTATGCAGCTGTAGATAATTAATATGCTAAATACTAAATATAATAATTGCGTTTATTATAATATTCTGTAAGATATATAATACACCGCTAAATTAATTATATATGCATTCACCCCTCAAGATGTTTTCCATATCACTTTAGATGTTCAACTAGTTTAGGAAACTAAAACTGTACAGGTAAATAAGCAACAGCAGTTATCTGTTGGCATACACGATCAAGAAAAGTTGGGTTTTGTGCAAGAGGTCGATAACCATGCGTGTTATAGAGTTATCAAAGGTACGTACGGTTGGTTTACATGGAGTATTTGGCACTATATGTCTACTTCCATTGTTTCTATGAAACGTTTTCTTTTCCTAGACCTTGTTTTGACGTTGTTATGTTTCTTGGATTGCCCGACTTTGAACGCACAGATGAGGAAAGAATCGACTTACAAGAAGGAACGGAAGAGGAAGTGGGAAAAGGAGGAAGAACTCGAACGCTATAATCACCGTAAGAGGCATAGGATATCACATCATAGACGCAGACAAAAGGGCCGGGTAGGGGAAAGTAATGGTTCGGATGTCAGGAGACGCCGCGTTGCCGAAGGGCACGGCAAATATGCAGTCTCTGAACGTGGGCGTGATTCTTTTGGCAATAAATTCATTTTAAATGAGAAAAGTAGTGGGTGGACTCCTGTGAGTTGCCGTAATAACGGTGAGTGACTGCGTGCTAATTCATGGTTTCTCATGAGTATCCGCTAGTTAGTATATCTTGTACTCTTTCATGCCTGTGTTGATATAACGATTTTATTACCTGGACAAGAAGAGGAAGAGTTGGAGGAGGGAGAAATCCCACGGGAAGTAGGAATTATGTTACCAACAAAAGAAGAGGAAGAGTCGGTAGAGGGAGAAGTATCACAGGAAAGGTGCAGTTGTGATGAAACGCACGAATCATCCTACAGTTTTGGAATTAATGACCGGAAATCAAACACCAAGTCCGAACGTCTGCGTAACTCTTCTAACAGTACCCTCAATGTTATCATGAAAAAGTTGGAATGCTGCCATGAAAGTTGCCATGAATACAATGGTAAGTGGTTCATCTGAATAATTCACGAGTGTATGTCTTGCTTTTCCATGCGATAACTGATACAATAACATGTCGTTCGTCCAGGTGGCATCCTATGGGACTATATTGCATCAAGAAAGCTTGAGGATCAGGATTTGCTACTCAGGAAAGCATTCTTTTCTAAGAAGATGGACTTTGTTGCACGTGAATTGGCTCATCTTCTCAGTGAAGAGCCTTTCAATTCTGTCGAAGTGAAGTGTAATAGTACAGCTGTAGAAGTGGAAGTTCCTAGCGAAGAGTTATGCCAAGAAAAGAACCATACAATTATATCATGCTGCCATGGAAGTGAACAGCTGGGCGTAGTATCAAAATGTGGAAAACAACTAGAGAATTGTGTTAGCCCTGCCAAGGAGGGCAGCGTTTTGGAGTTTGAAGATCAAGAATTCTCCTCTGAAACAGAGTCCACGGCGCACGAAATATCACAATATCAACAACTTTTTGATAACTGGGTTCCCCCTGTCATGGATGGTATACATCTAGAGTCTGAAGATCTAGAGTGGCTCTTTGAGACAAAGTTCGTGAGAGCACCTGGGACTGGCACGGTTGAAATAGCTAATGCCTAGACCGAGAAGCTGTCCAATTCGACTTCCACCTTTATTCCAAGAGCTCAGTATTTGCCCCATGCTGAAATGAATGCCTTGCGATTTACTGTACCTTTCTAGTTGTCAGAAGATGGAAGAGACTCGTAGGAATAGGATTATTTCCCTCACATGATCAAAGTGTACAGGAACTTCTAGTTTTTTTTTCTGTAGTGTTCAATTTGAGCAACACTTTTACTGTATCCTATTTGTAATCAAAATAAAATGTTACATTTGTTGGATCATAAGCTAGTTTCTACCTTATGTACAGATGTCTTGGCTACTGATTGAAAGTTTATTGCATGTTTGTTTTTGGCTGCAGCATTTATTTGCAAATACAAGTAAGAGGTCAAGTATTCAAGAGAGTGGAGAGGAACTACTCAAAGCTTGAGGACCGACTCCACCTTCTTTGCAAGTAACCTTCCCAAGAGATACTATTTCCTTGCTCCAAGCTACTCAGAGATGTGTCATCATCGATATCAAGCAAAGCAACGCTCATATGTAATTCGGCACTAGAATTTGGATAAACTTCATCATCATCTTCACCCTGCATTTCTATATCCTCAGGATACTTGTTATTTGGGTTCATGCACTTCTCCCCACAATTACCCTCTCTTAGGAGCTTTTGTATCTGAAACATTATATGTAAAGGATACCGTTAAAGTAAAACAAATGAATAATCAAATAAATTAACTACTTCTTAGAGCACAGGTGGGGATGTGATCGACCATTAAAATTTATTTTTGAAGCAAGGTACCTCAATCATTTTGGGACGACGAGTAGCAGATCTTGTGATGCAGAGTTTTGCTGCAAGAACCATTCTCTGCACCTCAACCTCATCAATGTTGTCTTCCAAATTTGGATCTAATATGCCTTTTGTATTACCACTTTCTATTAGTGGCTTTGCCTGAATTCACAAATCTATAAGTTAGGAACAAAAAACCATTAGAGTTGAATACTTCTAAAAATCGGAGAGGCTCTTACCCACATAACCAAGCTCTCTTGATCCTTGGGATACTCAGAGGCAATTGATTTTCTTCCTGATAATAACTCAAGTAGAACAACACCAAAGGCATACACATCAATCTTGTCGCTCACTTTTCCATACATGAAATATTCGGGAGCAAGATAGCCAAAGGTTCCGACCACGTCATCTTCAGTTGCAAAAGATGATGTTGATGGTCCCCATATTGCAAGCCCGAAATCAGATAACTGTGACTCATAAGCAACTATAAGTCATGTTATAACTTCAGAACAAATTTCGCTTTAAAAATGGTGTAACTATCATCTGCATTAGTCTGGTGTATACCTGTGGCTCAAAATTTTCGGATAGAAGAATGTTTGAAGACTTGACATCTCTGTGAATCACAGGCTGAGGACATTCATTATGTAGGTAATTCAGAGCATCGGCAATTTTTAAAGCTATGTTATATCTCACTTCCCACGACAGGAACCGCGAGTTGCCTTCGTTTCCATCAACACCTATTATGAAATATTTGACTACGTGATATTCCTTTCAAGTTTTTGGCAAAATACTGTTATACATACATCTTAAACGAACTTTACCACGTAGATTTTCCTCTAAACTTCCTTTAGAGAACAAGTCATAAATGGAGATGAGTTCATTATCTTTCAGGCATATCCCCAGAAGAGGTGTGATGTGCTTGTGTTTCAATGAGGAGAGGATACCAACTTCCTGGGAAAAGTCTTTTCTTGCTATTTGTGACGATTTCTGAATTTTTACTGCCACTGGCTTGCCATCTGGAAGAATTCCCATATACACTTTGTTGCATCCTCCTTTTCCGATCAAATTTCCTGCCATGAGAGAGGAGTCGCATCAGATAACAGAATCAAGGATAAAGGGATTAAATCGCATGAAGGTTCACGGTAATAACCTGAAAAGAATTCAGAAGTTGCAGCTTTCAGGATCTCATAATTGAACCATTTCCAAGTGGAAGAGTTTGCTTTGAGCAGAATCGCCAAGTTATTTTCCAGTTCACCTACTGCCGACAAGCCAATTCTACTGCTCTTCTCCATTAAGCTGCTTCTCAAACTTTGGGGACTTCGCTGTGGGGAACGATTCGGCAAGTTCATTACCCACTGCACCACAGACAATTGTCTAGACTGCAGCGCCTTTGGAACATCAATACTTGGTATTCGGAGAAGTGGCCAACCAGGCCTCTGATCCAAAATATCCCCTACGAACACAGAAGTTGATCTCTTTTTACGTTCACACACAAGGCTTGAAGCATCGCTGAATTCTTCACTTCCATTTCTTGTTACTACATCTAAACTTGATATTTCAGTGTCTGCCTCAGAATCACCGAACTCAGAATGGACTTCTCTCCATATGGGACTCCCATTTTGATTGAAACTAGGTTTTGGATCTCCGCAGAGGCCTGACATAATTGGAAGTTATATTATTTCTCTTGTGGAACTAAGAAACGGGGTCTTGTTTCAAACATAAATACCAAACCTGTTAGTTGGTTATGGTTACACCTCCTGAACACAATTTTCCCCTTGTGGATGGCCAAAACATCTGTTGTTGGAGGCAATCTCTTAGCACAATAATGAGCTGCGGAGCCCCAACCACTGAAAATAACATCTGTTTAGCCCAATCAGGAGGGAATAAAGAAACAAGACTAAAGCAGAGGTCGATTGTATAGCTGCACATACACTACAGCATTTCGGTTGTTTATCCCTAGTAGTACAGCCACAGCAGAATGATTCTTCACCTCTCTGACCAGAGTTTTCCGGAAAGAAATCCCTCTGGAAATCTGACCTGTGAGCTCTACCTGAACACAAAAGGCTATTAATTACCTACACAACTTCTAATAGACGAGAAATGGAATCGAGTTTTTAGTAATTAACCTTCTTCAGGGAACAAAGTGCACCATATACTTCTAAGTAACTATCCAGCAAGGGCTTGATTTTGACAAAATGGCCTGGTCAAAAGAATTGTGACGAAAAGAAAAGAAAAACAGGAATTGAAAATGTTTAACTCAGATTATCCCTGGGAAAGTCACGTTTGGGACGTTGAAAACTTTACCTGAACTGCGACAAACATGAACTGCAATTACACAATCTCCTGGTTCAGCCACCTTCACAAGAGCCCAGCTAAGCAGCTCTCTACTGTGGCCATCAATTTGTATTCCCACTATAATGATCCTCTTCTCAATAGGCTTAGCTGTTTTCTCTTCCGGCATCTTCTTCTTGATATCACTATCAAATATCAAACCACTATAACTTCTAAATCTTTCTGAAA
Organism: Erythroxylum roigii; assembly: GCA_027576455.1. Lineage (NCBI taxonomy): Eukaryota > Viridiplantae > Streptophyta > Magnoliopsida > Malpighiales > Erythroxylaceae > Erythroxylum > Erythroxylum roigii. The sequence continues at coordinate 34,305,441 of JANZXV010000212.1, read as the reverse complement.
CGGCAAAAGGTCTGCAAATTTCTTATGTACTGTAACAAGTTTTCCACTTCCTGAGCTGATCATTCGATTTTAACTCTCTGCAATTAAGGAACTAAACACGGTTAGAGCAGCTAAAACCAGAAATCCCATAAACTAATACCCCACTACACCCTATCAATCACTTTTTGCTAGCACTCGTTGTTTATAATGCCTACCCATTAATATATACCCCTGAAAGATTTCAAATTTGAAAAGGTTAATTCAGTCTGACCAGAATTATCATTCCCACCATAGAAATAAAGCTAACAGAATTACCCAAAAGAGCCTGAGAAAAAAAGAGAGTAAAATATAGGAGAATCATGCATAAGATAAACAAGCTAAGACAAAAGAATGAGACTTGTTCCTAACGTTGTTTACCTTCTGACTTGAGAGGTCCAGAAGGCATTTAAAACGAAATTGCCGCCAAACATCACCACCCTACCTAATGCAACCAACTTCACGAATTCATATAACAAATCAAGAGTAAACAATAGCTGAAGAGACCATTAATGAACTCAGAAGAGGGTCTCGGTTTGAGGAGATTAGTTTAAGCAAAAGGCTTCTGTTAAAAAACGACAAGAAGAGGACAATGACTATTAAAAACCAAAAAAGAAAACAAAAGAGAATGAAAGTGTCGGCAAAGAGGAGCATTTCCGAGAAAAGTGGCTAAAGGCAAAGAATTTGTGATTAAGGAAAGGAAAAGCAAAGTTGGTTTTCTAGTTACACTTCTGATTTCTGTGCAAATTCAAAACTCGTTCTTGTTCATTCCTGGGATTTGAGGTTGTTAAAAAACCGGTAATTTCGCGGGAGGCCCTGATATGCGTTCATCCCTACGTAGGTGTATTTCCGATTATTTTGGGTAGGAGAGTACCTCAGCCACATGCTGCATTTGTATGCAACAGTGTCACACCAACACAAGTCCTAGTCCAAATAGGTTTACACTATACCCACAATTCCAGATTATCATACTGAAACGAAGTTGCTTGTATTTTAATGGAATCAAAATTCGAATTTATCAGTTAAAAAAAGAAAGTTGAATTGTTTAATGAGTATATGAAACTTCAATTCCTAATTACTCCATTTATTTTTGTTTATGTTTCTAGGGATACTGCTCAACTTGCTTGGGTAGATGGAGAAACGAGGATGTCTGTATTTGGGTTTCTTTTCCACAAACTAAACGTGGTTCCACATAGAATTGCAGACGCAGACGATAGTATAGGGACAGCTGGAACAGATTGGTTAACATTTCACCATCGTCATGATGCCTTACTGCCATCATCTGTAAAAGAATTAAGTGGCCCATCTGCAACGTGATCAAAAGATTTCGAAGAACATCTTGGTCGATTCGGGATTTTGAGGTTAAAAGTTACCTTGTTTTGGTTGAGGACAAAGGACGGCGATTACATTTTTTTGTATTTACCATAAGCTTAATGTTAATATCGTGGTAACAAATATCTGAAAATAAATTTTTAATGTGTTAAAATTAGTAATGTATTCTTTAAATTTTTTAGACTTCAAATATTTTTTAAATTTATTAATAAATCTTGTTTACGTATAAAAAAACTGTTAATATTAAAAATTTATAAATAAGCTTATAACTTTAGTATTGATGTAATTTATTTTAAGAGTTCCTGATATTGACTAATTCTTTTTTATGTTCCAAGACATAAACATTAATTCCAACTTGATTATCTCAAATTATGGATCATGAAGCATGGGATGGATTAACCATAGCCATTTTAACCATGCAACCAAGGGCTACCCCTGTCATGAAGCTGAGCAAAAAAACCTCCGGTATTGACCAAGAGTTGTGCTGCGCAATAAGCATTATCTTTAACCAAATAATTCTTGTCCCTTAAGTTACGTTGCTTCTCTTCTCTTCGACCAATTTAAAATTTGTGGAAACAGGGTCCTGAGAGAGCCACGGACGCGTCTTTTTTCGAAGCCAAAAGAGAAAAAGACTGGCGTGGAACAATGGTGCAGCAAACTAGATAATTATTTAAACTTGTAAATTACTACTTTATGTAGTTGATGATACATATTCAGACTATGACCATTACAAAGGTGGCTACTTTGACCATCCGTAGTAATATTTTAATTTTCATGCATAATTCCTTGCCATGATCTTTTGGCTGTTATTATAATATGTGGTAGTATCATTATCGCTTACTTCAAATGCTTTATCTGGTATCCTAGTGCTCTCGTCTTTGCTTTTTGGTTTTTTGCTAATTGGGCACAAAAGCGTCTATCTTTTAACGAGGAACCAAACAAGTAAGCAAAAGAAATGGAGGGATTTTCTTGCTTGTTAACATCGTGACGAGCCCACGAGAAAAAGATTACAAGAAAAAAGGTAGATGTGATTATACGGTATCAAGAACAGTCCTCATTATATATGTGTGAGAGTTACTGATAGATATATGGCTTTCACACTGCACACGTGGGCAATGAGCCTAGTGAACTTCTTGATAAGGTAATTATCTATTATGGTTCACAAGGTTGTAAAAGCATAAGTCCAAAATAGTAACAAATAGATCGCAATCGGAATGTTTTCTGTAGAGATAAATAGTAAAAATTAAAATTAGAAAATCTCTCTAGTTACTCAAATGTCTACATAAGGGAACGTGGATGCACGTACATCAGCAAATCAGTGTTAGTTGGAGACCATGTACATACAAATTGTACATTTTATTCTACTAAAATACCATATATAGAAGCTATATATACCTTGCTTTCCTTCTGAGGTTAGGTCATTACTTGAGCATCTAAGAGTAAATAAACAAACTAACCATTCTTTTATAATTTGCAGGAACAAGAAGTTGTTTTGGGATAGAGTGAGTGCTACTAATTTTCCATTTAAAAAAGAAAAGAAAAGCGAGGCAGGTAATTTAATGGAGATTTATATCATTGGACCCATGTATTGTTAGGAGAATAGCAGTGAGCTAAAGTGTGGCCTACTTTATTCCAAATACCAACTTTTGTAATTATATATCTGTACATATATGGAGAATACAAGGGAATGGCACAGCGCATCAAGTCCCCACGTGGAACCACTAGCCATGATAATGCCATCACTTCAGTGTTTTAAGTATATCATTATAATTTTGTTCAAATGATGCAGTGCATGCAAAGCTGACATGTATTGCATGTTGGAGTTCAGCAATTGGCTCCAGAAATGAAAATCCTGCTAAGTTTTTCTATAACTTGGATGGATCAACCACTTTGTTTTGTTAGGTTAGTGGAAGATCGTATCTGTTTTAGACCAGCAGATTTTTTTTATTTATTCTGACTCGTTGAGCAGCTATTTGTGATTATGACTATATAATAATGAACTTTGAAGTATTGAATAACAGGGAGGCTAAGCAATAAGCTCTTATATATGGATTCTCTAAAATACTTTTTAGATTAAGTCCTCTTAATATAGCTCATCTCTGGAGTAAACTGTAAACTAGCTTACTTGCCCCTCTCGCTTTGTGCAAGACCAGAAAATAAATGCTATAATGTGATTTCCTGCAGAATATTGTTCCAGTGACTGCAAGTAATTCCTGCAGTTGGTGGTCTTTTCTAAAACAGGTTGAGCGAAATAGTCAATTTTGACTAACATAATGACTTTCAAATAAACTTAAATCTAATTAACATTTGCTGACACAAGATTAGAATTTGGTGATTTGTACTCAACATCAATAATCTAATCTTGGTTCATCTGAACTTTATTGAATCAAATCAATTTGGTCAGCCATTCCCTTGCAATAGAACGGTTGTAATTGACTTGACAATGGCAGCCAAGTGAGCCGTGTTAAAACATACTTATCTAGAATAGCTTTTAAGGATGAATTGACACAAATCCTTAGATGGCTAATCAGGTAGAGACTAGTTAGTCTGCTTCCTAACATATGTCCTTATATGGCTAGTCAGATATAGACTAGCTAGTCTGCTTCCTAACATATGGTGTGATCCTGAGAAATGTCAGTCAGAAAAAGCATTTGATAATTAGTGTCAGATCCTCTAGTTCACTATTTGTGGACCAATTCTGTGCTATTGCATCTGACTCATCTATTTTTGTGGATCCCACATAAATAGATGGGTCAGATTCAATAACAAAGAGTTGGTCCACAAAAAATGGACCAGAGGATCTGGCTCCCATATTATCGATCTCTCTTAAGGCACCACAGAAATTGTATGCCAACCATTTTCTTCAAAGGCTTGTAGTATGAAACTTCTTCCTTGAAGTATTGGAAACTTTGAATTTGGAAACTTTTGTGGTCCCTTTTTGCCATATGTTCAGCTACTAGTGCCGGCACCTGCCCAAGGTCCACGTTGAGGAGGGGCTCCCTAACCTCATACTTTAGCTTTTAACTCCCACATCATATAACTAATTCATTCAAAATTGATTTAACGTTGGTGATGTTTTGAAGAGTAAACATTAGAGAAGTTCCAAGATTGCAAGCAATAAGTACTCTAAGATTGCAAGTTCCAAGATTGCAGGTTGCGTAGGCTGCAAGTAGAGTTAATAATAAATAATTTTAACATTGGTGATTTTTAACGTTATAAGTTAACGTTAGGCAAGTTTATTTAACGTTATAAATTAACGTTATAAGTTAACATCTTATGTTTATCAGTAGTTTTGAAATATTTAAGCATACTTTTACTTTCTAATTTCTTTATTTTCATCAATATATGTATATAAAGTACTCCAACTCAAAAATTAGCGGTAAAAAATTTTACGATTCTGTCTTCTGAGTTTTGAGTATAATTTAAAGGTAAAGTTTCTAATTTTTTTATATATTTT
>JANZXV010000212.1:34275289-34287675 GCA_027576455.1 Erythroxylum roigii | reverse complement strand
ATGATTATTACCAATTTATTAAAGATTAATCTCGACTACTTTTCTATTATTGGAAGTTTTTAAAAATTGAAAAATTAGGAATTTCCCAAATTTCTACTAATAGAAGCTCAAAATTGAAGATTGTTGGACGCAATTTGACTAGGTACAAACATATATTCACTATATTTTTAATGTTTGTATTAGGTTTATTCAATTGCATAAAATATGTTCTTGTTTTTTCAATTGATAATCTAAGACTTGTTTTTATATATTACCTAAGGCTTATTTATATTTTTTATTATTGATATTTTTTGAGTATGTACCCCATAAGAATTGGAAATCAATTGATTTATCTAATTATTTGTTGTATGTTTGTCTTAAAGTTTATCATTTACATGTTCTATAAAGTGTTTGATAATCAATTATTTACTATTATTAATATTGTTATAGACTGAATATTGTTGGGTCTCTTTTATGTGTACATGCTTAGTAAAAAGGACGCAATGGAAGTCTTAACATAGTAGTGAGGTCTCTTTATGAAAAAGAAAACATATATAAGTAATATATATTCAACTTGAAGTAAGAAGCACTTCATCAAAAAAGTTAGAGGTTCAACATTAAGTTTAAGTTAAGTTGAAAATTTAGCTTAAAGAGAATAGAAAAAAATTGAAGTGATGAAATGCAATAGTCCAAATAGCTCAAATTTTTAGCGTCAAACATTGTAAAATAGTTTAAAAGGGATAACTACTAGTTGCCTTTATTAGTTTTGAGCCCTAATAAGCGGGCATCTTTTTCATTCCAATAATGAAGTGTTATCTACTTTTCTTATGTTTAGTCCATTTTTCCTTTGCTTTTTTAGATATTTATCATGTATTCTTCGCACATCTTTATCATTCTAACATGAATAATTAGTAGGTTGGATGAGGTTTTCAATAGTTCTTATCTAAGTTTAGTTTATCCATATGTTTAAAATATGCAAAGTTCAAAATTTCTCAAATATACTTATTACTTGTAACTATTAATCAATTATATTTGTAATGCTTGATATTTTACCATGTTGAAGTGCCTTTTCCAAGTATTCATCAAAGAACCATTGTGTGGAATTGAAATTAAAAGTATATACATGTCATAAGCAATAGTTTACAAATTAAATATCATAGTAGTATGGTCTCTGATGTTTTACACTTTCTATACAAGAGTTGATGGGCTTGTTTTCAATCCATATGTAGATTACAAATTGAGTCAAAAACTTGATGTTTGTCTACAAAAAGCACATTAGATGTTTTAACTTCAATCAATTTATAAAGTTTACCAGCTCTAACCTTCTTACTAAGTTTACCAGCTTCATCAATTAGATTTTGATTTTATCATGAATTTTGATACATTTTTATCTTTTATGTGCTAAATTAATTTTTAACTTTTTTTGTATATTGTTTTAATTTAAGAAATAAAACATTGATTCTTCAACTTTTACTTTATATTATTTTAATTGTGGATTTTTGTTTTAACCTTTGGTTTTTTAAATAAATTCTTTCTTTAAATATAATGTATGAATCTTTTTGGGACTTGTCAATATGGTGACGAAAGATTAGTCAATGCACATATATTATGGTGGTGCTTTTAAAGGGAATCCAATTGATAAATATGTTGGTAAATAAAACGAAGTTATTTATGTTGCTGATGTAGAAAGGTTTTGCCATTAGGATATTTTCAATAGTATGGAGGGATCAAGATATCCTTAAATATTTATACTATGGATATCGAGGACCGACTTTAATGATTGTTGAATGCACATATTTTATGGTGGTATTTTTAAGAAGCACTCAATTGATAAATATGTTGATAAACACAACTACGGTATTGATGTTGTTGATGTGGAAAGGTTTTTCCATTCAGATGTTTTTGATGAAGTTAAAGTGTGGAGGATCAAAATGATATTAAATATCTATATTATAGAATTTCAAGAAGGGCTTTAATAATAGTTAAAGACAATTTAATAATACCCAAAAAAACCCTTGATATATTGTGTCATATGTTGTCAGCTAAATGTAAAATATTATATATGTTTGTGAAGCACAAAGAGATTGAAGAGTACAAAAGAGAAAGTAGTGGTAAAGAAAATTATATAAAAGCAATTCAAATCTAGTATTTGAAGAAGAGATAGAAGATAATAGTGACAAAAAAGCTGAACCAAAGGAATTAACCCATCAGAGTCTTGGTGAATATGACTTTGAAGAAGATAGTGATAAGGAATAATTCATATCAAAGGTGGTTTTAGAAAAGGATTATGATGATAATGAATTGTAAGAAGCAAGAAAACTTAGGCAGGAATAATAAAAAAGGAGACTGGAAGATAACAAATTTAGTATTAGAGTTGAATCTATTATTAGTCTTAACTCAAAGTAACAATTAACTCGATTACTAGTAATTAAAGCTGAATTTGTTAGTTAATCTGGTTATGATACAAAATCTTTTTCTTCTAATAAAGTAGAGAGTTATTTTTCTAGGAGTGAAGATGGTAAAAGTAATAGAGAAGCTTTAAGATACAAGTCAAAGGTCCCTATATATGGTCCAAATTGTAGTTATCTAGAATTTAATTTTAGGAACAAATTTTGATGATGAAGCATAATTCAAAGAGGTAGTTAGCAAGTACTTAATTGTTGAGAGGTATATGTTAAATTTGTTAAAATTACAAACTACAATTTGAATTAAGTGTGTAAATGTTGATTACCTATAGAAAAGTAGTGGAAACTTTAATAGGTAAAAGAATTTTTGATAGTTTGCTACATTGAAGGTCTTATATGTAGTGAAGTGTACAAAAATAAAAGGATTAAGAAGCATTAGTTAATTAATAGTGTCTTTGATAATTTAAAGGATATAAGGTCAATTTCTCTTAAGGATATGCACAAAATGACATTAGAACAATGTGACATAGATGTTTATCTGTCATTATTGCATAAAGTGAAAGGTCATTTTGTTGAAAAGGTGAAGGAGTATGTAAAAGTCGAGTTTGCAAAATTGTGGGACTATAGAGACTTAAAGAGGTCTAATCTGGTAACTTTATTAAAATTAAGGTAAAGATGTTTATTTTCACTAGTGAGACCCTTATTTTTGAAAAAATTTATGTGGTTATTATAAGAAGAGAATGATCAATACTTGTAAAACAATTCTAAATGTTGGTGGAACATTCGTGAAAGGAAATTTAAAAAGAGTGTTACTTACTATTGTGGGTAAAATTGAAAATAACAAATATTTTTTGTATGTTGGGTTTCATTGACTTTTTCTAACATCCTCAAATAGAGATGGATGAATGTCAAATAAATATTTGATGGAGTTGCTAATATACCTTATTGAGGAAAGGTAGGGAAAAACCTATAGAAAAGGCACTAAAATGATCCTAACCAGAAAAAATGAGTTTGTATTCTAATACAAAACAATAAAGGTGTTAGCCATCCTATTTTATCTACTTAAGTAGTTACTTTTGTCTAAAACAAGTTTTGAAAATTTATATACTTTTTAAAGGAAAATAAACTTATGTGTGAGATTGAAAGAAAAGAATGTTGAAGCAAAGAATTTTTGAATGCTTTGGAATTTTCAATTTTACCTCAGGCTTGAAATAAGATATACTAATGTCTAGGTGTTGAAATAAAATCTAAAATATATTAATGAATATTTAGGACTTTGTGGTTCGACCTAATACTTAAGAATAAAGTGTAAGAAGATGTCTGCATTATGTCATAGGCTTTAAATGCAAATAAATCTTGAACTTTGATTTTAAAAGGTAAAATTTGATTTGTATGAAAGTGCATGTTAAGAAAATGTTAATGAAATAAATAAACAGAAATTCTTAATGAAATGAAAGAAACAATTTAAAAGATTTATTTAAAATAAATTACCCTTAGAAGAAAAGGTTAAAGCTTTTAAAAAGATTTGATTAACTAAACTTTTAAAAATTGAAAACAAAATGATTGAGTTTAGTTAGTTGAGAAAAAGTATTTTAAGTTTTGAATTATTTAAAGAAAAGACAAATGTGTACAAATGATTATTTATTTAAAAAGAGACTTTAAATTCTAAAAAATTTGGAGATTCAAAGTTAAAAAATTTGAAGACTCAAACGTAAAGGGCATAATAGTCCAAACTTAAACAGAGATATAGAAATTAATCATGATGGATTTACTGCCTAACCAAAAAATTGAAATTAAATTATGTAAAAAAAGAAAATTAATCTTTGGAACATAAATCTTAATTCAAACAAAATGCACAAAGTCAAATCTAACGGGTCATTAAGCCAACTAATTTATGATTCTTTATTAAGGAAAGAGTTTGAGTTCTAGAAATGAGCATCATTCTTTATTAATATATTTTTAAACTCTCTCTCTCCACTCATTATATGAACAAACAAAGATAAAGATAAATAAATTTATAAATTTATAAATTTATATTAATTTTCAAATTTGGGCTCGAATATTGGGCATGTTCATACTGAATATGAGATCTAATTGGACATTTTTAAATTGAAACCTAATTTTGTTTCCTAAACATCCATTCTAAGAAAACTATTATTGAATTAATGTTAAATAATAAAATAAAGTAAAATATTTGCATACACAGACAATTAATATCACTCAAAATTAGGCCTCAAACCCATTAATGGCCTCTTTTTTATTCCTTATATGATTGACTAGACCTATGCAAAATAGGCTTAGTATTTCATTTCCCGCTTATGTTGTTTTTGTGATTGCTATTTATTGTTACTCAATCACAATCCTTCCTATAAAACCATAGGTCAATCCCAAAAGTTAAATAAGTACAATGAAAAAGGAATTTGAGCCTTTAGGCCTAAAATTTAAACTGATTACAACATTCCTCTTTTAAGATTTAATTTAAGTGGTATAAGAAATTAATGACTATAAATAAATTCTATGCAAATTACAATTGCAAAAGCTAAGAAAGAGGACATGTTGTTCAAGAGAAGAGAAAGAAAAAAGTAACTAAAAGTTTAATCTCTTATTCTAATGACATCTTAATAACAAACATCCATTTAATCTAACCTTTAGAACAAAAAATGGGGACATATAAACACAATCATATATTTTATTAGGATCATATTAAAGTAAAAAACCAACATAAGGTGAAAACTAAATCAATATGAAACTTAGGAAGTGTATATCAAGATAACCAATATGAATAAAATGCAAATCATAAGCCAAACATCAAAACGGATCAAGATTAATAAATAAATGAAATAAATGTAGGGCATCTAAAAAATATATGCCAAACATATCAACCTTATAAAAGAAGAGGGACATCTTTCTACTTAACATACCTTACTTTATCACTTGATAATTTCAAAGAGTCTCATTCTTACAAATATGAGAAATGACGCTTAAATGATTGAAAATATTTAGAAATGTATGTAAAAGATACCCAAATACTTCTGATGTAAGAACCAATGAAAAAACATGTATTTAGAAGGTTTCAAAACTCCCAATAATTGGCGGAGCAAAAAAATACTCATTGTAATAGTCAACCAAAATAACATGTTGGTCGACCAGTATGCATTTAATGTATATATTCACTATTCATTAAGACATTGGTCAACCAATAGGTACATTGGTTGACTAATACATCAATCAATATTAAAAACTCTTACTATATCAAATTTAACAACCTTAACCTATATATTGGTCGATCACTATTAGATTGATCAATCCCCAAAAATACGATCTTAATAACTTTAAATATTCAAAATCAACTTATTTAATACAATTATGATTTAAATTTTTTTAAAATGTTCCCCAAAGAGTGTTTGAAAGATCAAAGGAATTTTATATTAAATCAAAAGCTTCAATGCCTCTTGATGAATGAAAATTCTCTCAATAAAATGATACGAAATATTTATGCATAGTGAGCATTTTGGAACATCAAAATGACTAAATGAGATTGTAATTAACATTACAAACAAAAAATGACCTTGATATTCTTTTTTTTTTCTTAGCTTGGTTTTCACTTTGTTAGCTGTAAACTTCATATTTTCTTTTATCAACTTTATGAACTATCTTCTTGAGTTTGTGATTGCTTCTTGTTTTCATATTCCTTCTCTTCAAAATAATAAACATTTTACTAGTTCTTATATTTTGTTATTATCAAAATACCTATTTGAACCTCCCTTTGTTCGTCAATTTCAATGATATAATGCATATATACCTTATGGAAGGAATATATATTGTCTAAGTGAAGAAGGATCATAGATGATATTGTCCAAATTATTCTTGAGCATTGTTAAGTCAACTAATATTTCAATGTTTTAGGAAAATTGTTAGAGTTGAAGGCGAGGTATGATCAAGCATGAAATGTTTTCAGGGAGGTGCTAGAGAAAAATGGTGTAGGTCATTTTTAAACACTCATATTAACTGTGATGTAGTTAACAACTAATTATGTGAAGCACTTAATAGAAAATTATGAATGCGAGGATTAAGGCTATAATTTCCATGTTTGAAGAAATAAGGACTTATGAAAAGACTATAATTCAATAGAAATTTAGTTGAGAAGTAGGGGATAATTTAGGGTGAAGGAATAATAAGAAAGTTTCCAAGAGCACGTATGTTGATTGTTATTGTTTTATTATATGGAATGAAAATAAAGGTAAAAAAAAGGATGATATTATACATGCTGTGAACTTAAAAGACATCAGTTGCAGCAGTTATATAGTAAGGGACATTTTCAAATTTCTTACTTTGCAATTTAAACAAATATGATGCTTCTAATGCAAATAGAATTATTTTGACTAAATGATAGAAAACACACATATTTAACGACCACAATTAAGGTTATTAAAAAGATCAAAGAAGAAAAGAATAAGATAATTAAGATAATCAATTTAAAGGTTGGCTTTATTCTCAAAGAAAGCAAGGTTGATGGCTTGTAAGTTATGTTTTCAAAATAGGCACAACAAACTAAAATGTCCCAATAAATCTACTACAGAGCCTAGGACACCAATACTGGCACTTTTACGAGTAATTTAATGTCACTAAACTACATATATTAGCAAAAGAAAAATGATTATTAATTTGAATTACTAATTTTTAAAATCTATTGGTATCCCATTAACAAATAACGACTCAAGTCAAAATTAAAGCAAATATACATATTTTGTTGTTATAAGTTCTTTGTAAGTTGAGCAAATGAAACAAGGAAACAAATAGACAGGAGGAAATCAAGTTAGCTTGGAGTTCTTATTTGGACTTAACAATCCCAATTTAACGTTGATTTGTTAAGTTACAAGATGTGAAATTACGAATACTTATATATCCCTCTTTGTTTAGATATCGATGATAGTTACTTGTGGGATCGAGTTCAATCTTAAGTAACCTTTTTCTTTTTAATGGATTCTTGACTTTATTATTGTATATCTTAATTTCATTTTTATAAACATATTGAATAATTTGATGCAAATTTTAAATATTAGTAAATTATTTAAATCCTTAAAGATTTATGTTCAAGCCAAAACAATTAGTTATTTTGATTCATGTTATGGACGACAAAAGGAGTATTGCTTACAAATTTGTCTCGACAATGTTATACATATCACATTCACCAAATTATTAAAATAATATATTTTAATAGCCTGGAATTTGAACTTATGGTCCATATAACAAAATTAACATTATGAACTGATACATTTTATAATCCAACACACAAGATATAAGGTTTGATTAGGAAATTACAAAACTAAAAGGATTTCTAATAAAATAAGACGTCTCAGTGACAACTTCTTCTATATCCTTCTTCAAACTCCATTAAGCTCCTTCACGCCTTTGACTTTAATAATGCAAATTTCTTTTTTTTTTTTTGGATAATAAGAAAATAACTAACAATTAACTGTAAAACAATTTAAAATATAACCATATCATAGTTTTAGAGACTTCATTCTTATAAAAATTACTGAAAACTTTGATCCCTCCAATAAAGGAGAAATCAGTATTTTTCAATCCCCATCCACCGTTTGAGATAAAGATTTGCTTGCAATGACTAGAGTTGCTCCTGGAGCAGCAAGGTTGGTGGAATCTACCTTCTTCAGGAAGTGAAAATGATGAATTGATTGGAACCGATGCTACTAGGCCATTGATGGTGATCCTTGGCTTCAAAGGAGAGACACGAATGTATTACTAAAACTGGGGAGACCCATGAACTAATTTTGAACCATATGGCATGATTAATCTTATATTCCTTTGGGTGTATTTAAGACGATCATGAGTTTGAGTGCATCTACCCATCACTCTCCTCAACCTCCTCTCTTAAACCACCACAATCTTCATGAAAAGGAAAAGAAAAAAGAAAAGGAAGGTGGTTGTTGAGTGCGGCCAGTGTAGTCATTGGCCAATTAAGGGTCCATTGAGACCACCTACTCAGTAATTGAGTGAGATTTTTAATTATTTCCTCTTGGACAACCAAGCAGCAATTTAATGTTTAATACTCCACATTGGAACAGTTGGTTATAGCCTGCCAACAACAAAAGGACCCCTCTGACCTAGCTGTAGATACATAGAATGCACCAACCCAACTTGTGACCGCTGACTGCTAAGCCTGTTTTTTATATGCATGGGGTTAGTGAGATGTGATAAGTGATAACTCAAAGATTTGCCAGAGCATCTCTCCTAACCTTTCGCTTCTGTTAGGCTTACATACGCGAAATACCAATTTATGTCTTACCAAAATCCTTTGAGTCGGCATATTTCCATGCAAGAATTGCTTTCATTAGTGGGGCTGGGGCCTTGAGAAGAAACAATGTTTGAAGTAGTTGAGTTGGTTTGAGGTTAGGACATCATTAAGATTTCTTTGGATACAAATGATAATGAAGGCATGTAATTATCAAATACCATAAAATTTGGGAAAGCACACATGGGCGGTAAGCACCAAGAGACCACGTGAACGATGAATAGCCTAACCAAACCCTTCCTTCCCTACTTCCTCATTGATTCAACGTAAACAAAACTGGTCCATTCTTGGGATGTCAACAACAACCATCAGTTTCAAGATGTTATAAGTTCTACTGTCTACTGTCATTATAGTTTATTCAACTCAAGTTTTTCAGCTTTAGCATTTCAGTGGCAGAATAAGCCAACCATCTGCACTCCTCTACTTGAGCTGCCAATGAGTTTGTTCCAGTAGCTTGAGCCACGAGTAACTTACAATTGAAAAGAGGCCGAGTTGTTGAAAGCTTTTGTCAAAACCAACAATTGGTTAAGACTGCCCTGTGAGCTAAGGCCACAAATGCAGCCCACAGGTCGAACCCAGGTCCTATAATTCTCAATACACCAATAAGTATATTTGCAATGGTTGGGGCCCTGGAGTTTGGATGGGAATACAAACCATGCACAGAATTACATCAGGAATATTAACTTCACAGATTTTGGATGTTCTTAATTCTTTTTCTTTTTCCTGACAAAAACTCTAATAACATCTCAGAAAATTAGCTTGCAATTAAGTTTGCAAGTCTTTACTACTACCAGAACGTTAAAAAATCGCAGAACTCGATATTGCTAAAAGAGCAAGACGTATATATTGTGTTCCAACTCTGCTGAGTAGTCTTCAGAGTCCTCGAACATGCTTCAACCTCAACCATTTTGAAGTAATGTATATATTTAGCATTATTAAGTATATATTCAGCAGTTTCTCTATCAAGATATCGTATTTATAATAATTAATTATTGCATCTCTAAATTTGATTACTGCTTAAATGTTATACTTCACTTGCATATATTCATACAAATAATCAATAGAAATTAAGACAATATAGAAACGCTTTTATGGTTTCAGAATCTTAAATCTCTTAATCTAACGAGTCATTGTGCCAGTCATGAAAATTGAATTCAACTATCTTTTGGGGAAAGTGCATCTTTCTCCATTGATACGAGCGTACAATTATTAACTCATTGATGGTTCTTTCCCTCCTCTGTCACCATATATGTGGAGGATAATCAAACATAGAATCCTTCTTTTGACTTTGTAACGGTCAACAAATTTTCAGTTGGATTATCTAAATCCTTGCTTTAATTAGATTGTTAGTGCTGGTACTGCTTATGCAGCGCGGCAAAAGCTTATCACTGCATACGTTTCTGGCACAAGTCAGATAACCCAAATAACAGCCAGCTACTTTTCGACATGGAAATGATTCGATTATAACCCATGTCCAGCGGGCTAAACTTATGATTGATCAATTGGTTGGGCTTGGCACTCCTTTTACAGATGATGATCTCTGTAAATTACATCGTAGATGATCTTGGACCAGCATCAGTCATTTGTGCATGTCTTAGAAGCACACTTAAAATATGTGTCATTTGATGATCCTTATGATTCCTTCAATGCATCTTTAATTTCGGAGCAAGTTAGAATTCTCAAGGCTGTGGTAGATAGTTTCGCTGTACAAGTGATGGAAATGATACTAAGTCATAGCCCTCGAGGACGGGATAAGGCGACCTGTTCCTATTAGTCTATTCCTATTTTATTTTATGAATATCCATTAATTCAATAAATAGGATCTACAGAAAATGAATGCTCATAAAATAAGGTAGGAACATAGTAATAGGACCGGTAATCTAAACCCCTCCAGTTCACTCAAGATTTTCTAGTCCTCAAAATGGTTCTCTCGCCGTTCTTCGTGAGCTAGGCATGCATGAGCAGCCTTTTGACATGACAGCCATTGTTTTTCTATAATTGTAACGATGTTGGCCACTTCTCTCGTCAATGCCCTATAGATAAGATCCATTTCACAATCCAACCAAACTAATGTCTCATATTGCTACCAGCTCCACTCAGCATCCAAACAGTAACTGGACCATGGTATCAGGAACAACTCATCATCTTACTTTGAATCTCAACAATCTGGCAGTCTGTTCCGTATATGATGGCTCTGGAGAAGTTACCATTGGTGATAATAAATAATAATACCCTTCCTATTTCTCATCTTGGTCACTCCATGCTTATTTCAATAATTTTTGTCTCTCTTTATCTAATATTTTGCATGTTCCTGTTGTGTATCAAAATTTACTCTGTGTTTGCTTTAACCAAACGTAATCCTTTTTCTGTTAAATTCTTTTCTATTGATTTTCTTTTTAGGGATTTGGCAACTAGGTTTCCGCTCTGTCCAGGGGAGAATAAGAAATGTCTCTCTTTCTCTGAAGTCAGATTGAGTTCAAGCTTTTGTTGCGTTTTCTTTCTGGTACTAGCGTCTCAGTCATGACAATAATAAAAAAGTACATAAAGCTCTTTCAAATCTTTTACCAAGTCCAACACTTCTATTTTCATCATTTGTAATATCAGCAAAATAGATAAATTACCTTTTTCTATATCTGGATATAATGCCAATACTCCTCTTGAGTTAATCTGTAGTGATTGTTGGGTCCTTCCCCACGTGATTTCATTGGTGTTAGCAAGTATTACATTATTAATAGATTCTCCACACCACTCTTGCACAATTAAGTTTAAGTTCTCTTTCATAAATAAAAAACAAATTACTTATTCTAAAGAACCTTGTGAGTATCTTTGTTATCAATAACTTAAATCTTACACTAAAAATAAGACAAAAGAGTTACTTTTGGCCTTAAGTTTTGCAAGTTTAACTCAAACATTTGGACGTTAACAATTCTAATCTTAACATTTTAAAAACGCTACATTAACCCAACCCTAACGGAAAATTCAAATTGCTCTGTTAAGTGCCAAGTCAGTGCCACTTAACAATTGTTGGATCCGGGGGGTTCCGATTTTACCCGGCCGGGCCGTAGCCCGCATAAGCCCCGCGACCACAACCCTTAAAGGTACTGTCCTCTTTGGTCATGGGTGAGGCCACGACTCGAACCCATGACCTCAAGGTTTTATAGCTTCCACATGCTCGCCTCTTACCATTTGGCTAGAACAGAATGTCGGACCCCGAACCCGAAGCCCGACTGGTCCGGGAGGTGAGCCCTGACTGAAAGCCCACTCCCGGGACCGTTGATTTCTGGCTGGAAAACTAATCCAGTTACTGTTACTTACTGCTGATTTCACTGTGGTGGCAAGCTTACACTGATTTAGACTTATCCTGGTTATTGTCTGAAAATCTCAAAATTTTTATCCTCTGAACCCATTCGTATAAATTATGAACTCCACTTTAAACTCTCTTGGCGCGAAGCCATTACCTTTACCTAGGTGTCGGATTGAGTTAGTCTTTATACCATTTGAAAGGAAACTTCGAGAGCTACAACTTTCATGAAGACCTCGAAGGCTGGTTCTAACTCCTACGTTCTGTAGCATCTACTTTCCTATCGTCTGCTTTTTCTTCTTACTGTCATGCTATCGTCTGCTTTCTATCGTCTGTTTTCTACCTATCGTCTGGTTTTACCATCGTCTGATTTCTATCGGCTGATTTC
>JANZXV010000212.1:34239957-34266339 GCA_027576455.1 Erythroxylum roigii | reverse complement strand
ATAATTAATTTGCTTATTATTATTGTGATTATTAAATTCCTTATTATTATTAATTTTCTTCCTCTTCTTCTTCTTCTATTATTATTATTATTATTATACGAAATTAATTTCATATTATTATTGTTATTATTATTATTTGTTAACTTTTTTACTCATACAAATCTGTCGTTTTAAAATAATCAATGAATTATATATTTTCAATCATATGAAACTGTAGGGATAATTTCGTCATTGACATTATTTTTATGTTCTGTCCACTGCAACCAAACATATTTATGTTCTCAAGATAGAGACAATTTTTTCTGTTTTGCCCATCACAATCAAACACTTCGTTGTCTCTAATTTTTGTTCTATTCTATCTTCAATTTTTTATCTTGTTTCGTCTCAGTATACCGAAGACAATAACCAAGCATAGCGTTAATGAACTCAAACCAATGGTGAGGCCACCGTCGAGGGTTAAGATGGGTTCCATTGCTTCCCAAGCCTGTGAACGTGGCCATCAACTTTACATTACCACGTTGATATACTGATAAGTGATAAACAAAGCAAATATTTCATCTATCATTCAATATACACGTCACTCTCTTGCCACGTGGCTAACATCTCTGTTCCTGTTTGTACAAGATCTTGTTGCCTTTCAAGTAAGGTGCTGACTTAAGGTAGAAACAAAGAACATGTTTTTTTTATTAAAGGGAAACTGTTAAAGCAGATTACAAAATATGTCTGGAAACAGATCCCCACAAGACAAAGAACAGCTTCATAAAACGTGTCCTGGATACGCCTCAGTTTCTCTCTGAGCCAAGACACCTAACAAGCAACGAACCTTAAAGTCCACTGTCGTCATGATAACTAGAATGGCTCGAGGACAAGCCCGTCATTTCAGTTTTCGGCCATTTAAATGATGTGATCTGAAACTCCAGCTGTTTCTTATTCTTGCACCGTTTCCCGGGTTTTCGAGCAAGAGACACGGGGAGAAAGATTGCTACTCGGGGAGCGAATCGAGGATCGGAAACGGAAAACAAATGGGATTCGTAAGCACATTATTGGGTCTCTGTGGATTCAGCGTGGGGATTTCAATGGGACTCGTGATCGGTTACTATCTTTTCATCTATTTCCAGCCCACTGACGTTAAGGCAAAGTTTCTACGTTTGCTTTTTGATCTGTTAATACGTATTTCTGTTAAATTGTGAGGGAGATTTGGAAATGTGGACTCTACGGCAACTGAGAAGTTCAGTTTTTTACATTAAAAAATGTGGGCAAATTTCGGGTTTTTGTCGTGGAACGGAAAAGTTGATGTCATTTTGCGGCAGGATCCAGAGATTCGATCGTTGGTAGAGCAGGATTCGGAGACTTTGCAACGGATGCTTCCAGAGATTCCGTTCTGGGTGAAGAATCCTGATTATGATCGCGTGAGTATCGTTTTTTTTTTTTTTTGCTTTTGTGATCTTAGTTTAATGGGTACTACTGGCTATGTACTCATTTTGATTTGGACATTTAGCTTATGTTTCTTTTGGTTTTGTTTTTAGGTTGACTGGCTTAACAAGTTTCTTCAGTACATGTGGCCTTATCTGGACAAGGTTCAATCTTTATTTCCTTTTCATGGTTCTGTGTTATTGTTGTGGGCAGTTCACTGTGTCGTTAGTCTGTTTTTGGTGCTGAATATACGTGTAATTATGATTCCACAGGCCATTTGTAAGACTGCAAAGAACATTGCAACACCCATCATTGCCGAGCAGATACCCAAATATAAAATTGATGCGGTTGAATTCGAAACACTGACTCTAGGGTCACTACCACCAACTTTTCAAGGTAGACTTCTTTTATTCACTCTTTTGATGACGTTGAGTAATCATTCCTCTGTCTCTTAATTTCATGTTTCCGGAAAATTTTGTGTGATCAGGTATGAAAGTTTATGTTACTGATGAAAAGGAGTTGATTATGGAGCCGTCTGTAAAATGGGCTGGAAACCCTAATATAATTGTTGCTGTTAAAGCTTTTGGGCTGAAAGCGACTGCTCAGGTTATTGAATTTGTTTATTTTATTGTTTGGATTCCATCATTTTTGTAGCAGTTTGTTTCTTGTTGAACTTTTTGTTACTTTGATACCTATAGGTGCTGGATCTGCAAGTTTTTGCCTCGCCCCGTATAACTCTGAAGCCGCTGGTCCCAACTTTTCCTTGCTTTGCTAAAATATGTGTGTCCCTCATGGAAAAGGTTGATGCTTATATTTCATTGTTTTAGTGGAAGTAAAACATTTTAGTTCGTCCTACGTGATTGGATTTTTAGACATGTAATTATGTAAACTATCCATCTAAAACACGACACATGTTCCAGTTGGTACTTATTGTTCATCAGGAAATCTTCAAATGGATATATTGCTGCAAGGAAAACTATACTTCTCATTTGCTCCTGCTCGCAAATGTTTGATCTGTATCTTCCTTTCCTGTGCTGCTGCATTCATATATTTGAGGACTGCTATTTTAGTGGTCTTTTGGGGTTATTAGATGACAATCTTGCAAAGAAATTTGAACTGTGTTTTATTGTCCTAATCCACCCTTGGGGATTAGAGAGCTGGGTGGCTGAATCTAGTCCTTATCATTGTTGAATAATTAAGTGCAGATATTTGAAAGTCTTGCTTATCTTTATGGACGCTAATTTGATGACATCAATTAATTTGTTAATATTGGTGTGTGCATTAGTTCTTTCTATTAATTAATATGTTTTACCTTGTAGCCACATGTTGACTTTGGTCTCAAGCTCCTTGGTGCTGATCTTATGGCAATACCTGGTCTGTACAGGTTTGTCCAGGTACAAACTGTTTTTTCTCCTTGTTCTACTCTGCTTTTCATGTACTTAAAAACATCTGGCCAACCTGTTCAGGATATTAACTTCCGTTCATTTGTATTAGTTATTGATTTTTAAGAGGTTATTCCTTGTAAATATTGTGCTAGTTATGTTTTCTTTTTTTCATTTTTGTTCTGCAGGAGATTATCAAAGATCAGGTTGCAAACATGTATTTATGGCCTAAACGACTAGAAGTGGCAATACTGGATCCTGCAAAGTATGATTGTGAACTATACTTACAAACTTTTTAGGGAACTCTTTAACTACTTGAACTTTGTTTCTCTAGCTATCTCATACTTTTCTGAACGTGAACTTTGTTATTGGAAAGTACAGGGCCTTGAAGAGGCCTGTTGGAATTCTCAATGTGAAGGTTCTGAGGGCACTGAAACTTAAGAAGAAAGATCTGCTGGGTGCATCAGATCCATATGTGAAAGTAAAGCTCACTGAGGATAAGCTTACATCTAAGAAAACCACTGTGAAACATAAGAACTTGAACCCAGAATGGAATGAGGAATTTAATATAGTCGTTAAAGATCCAGAGACACAGGCTGTAGAGTTTCATGTTTATGACTGGGAGCAGGTAAGAAGATCCCTTGTGTGCTGGGAACCTAATGTATCATGACATGTGTTCATCCCAATCTGTTTACTCCTTGCTTAGGTTGGCAAACATGACAAGATGGGTATGAATGTAGTTCCTCTGAAAGAACTCACTCGAGAGGAGCCAAAGGTTTTGACACTTGATCTGCTGAAAAATATGGATAAGAATGATCCTCTGAATGAGAAGGCTCGGGGGCAGCTTGTGGTGGAATTGACGTATAAACCATTCAAAGTAGAGGAGTTGCCCAGTTTTGACGAAACAAAAGATTTGCAGAAGGCTCCTGAAGGAACTCCTGCTGGTGGAGGAGTGCTAGTAGTTATAGTTCATGAAGCTCAGGATGTTGAAGGAAAGTATCATACTAACCCATCTGTTCGGATTCTTTTTAGAGGGGAGGAGAAGAGGACAAAGGTATAAGTTTGAAACATCGACATATATATTTTGGTGAACATAACAGATAATTTCTTTCATTGATTTCTGCTTTAGCTTTGAGTGACGTGCTCTTAAGAAAGAAACTGGATGGTGTTTCTATTTAGTAAAAAGACTGGATTTCTCCTAAACTGTTTCTGAACATGTGAATAGAGAGTTGATGGGAGTCCTTTGATTGATGCAGCGTGTAAAGAAGAACCGAGATCCAAGGTGGGAGGAGGAGTTCCAGTTTACACTGGAGGAGCCACCCACTCATGATAGGATGCATGTGGAAGTTGTGAGCATCTCCTCAAGGAACCTATTGCATCCAAAGGTAATGCATATTCAGCTATGTAGCCAAAGAAGATATTGAAAAAGCAATTGATGATCTGGGTTACTCTTCTTCTTGAACACAGGAGTCTCTGGGATATGTGGACATAAGTCTAGCTGATGTTTTAAGCAACAAAAGGATTAACCAAAAGTACCATCTCATAGACTCCAAGAGTGGAAGGCTACAAATTGAGTTGCAATGGAGAACGGCTTCGTGATCATGGTGTTCACTTGTGGAGTTTCTGTAATTTCTTTTTATGCAACTTGATTTTCTTCAATTCAATTGCTATCGTATAAATTTTCCTTTTCAACACAACACTGATTGATCAAAATCTTTCTGTGTTACAAAATAACATAACAAACTTACGTCATCCTATTTTTAGCTTCTGTTTTTGTCAGTCTCTTCGAATTACTCTAAGATGTCGGGTCTACTGCTCCATCATCTCCTCCTATTTTTTGTAACGTTTATATAATCATATTTCTTAACTCTGTCATTTCCTTTTCCACCTTTTCCGTTCTAGTATTCATTTCTGAAAACATTCTTTTCATCAATCATTTCAGATTATCCTCCGTCTTACGTAATTCAGCACTTCTAGTACCTTCAGTCATGTCATATCCCAGATTCGAATGCGCAGGTATCAATTGTTGGTAATAAAAATGAAGAGCAGAAGAGAGAAGGAGAGACGGAGAAAGAGAAGAGTCTAGAGAGAAGAATAGAGGGCCGTAGAGAGAGAGAGACACACAAACATTAGCTAATTCATCACTGCTACTTGTGAGAGAAATGGTTATAATTTTTATACTTATTACAGGTGTGTAACGGCTATTATATTTCGATAAGTATCATGTCAACTCTAAATTTCAGTAATAAAGAGATCAATTCACCCAACACAAATCTTCCACGCAGCAATCTCATCAAATCATTTCTTCACCGGCCAATCCAATCCAATCCATGACTCACTCGCAAACATGGACTCTCTCTAAGTGTCTCCCCGTTTTCTCAAATTATCAAATTGTATTTGCACACATCTAAAATTTGTCACACTGGTGTGATGCTTAAAGGTTGGCACATCCAAACAGATCAGGTTTTGATTGGCCTTGGAATGTAGAACCACTCAAGTTTGTCAACTCAGAGTCTCTGTAAGATGCAAACCAAGATCAGTAGAGTATTGTCTTTGTATTGACTTATGAATTCCAATTCACACATTTTCATATGGTTAGTTCTAGTCTAGTGTAAGGGGAGACAGAGGAGTAATTGAAACTTCCGACAAGGCTTTGCTTGATGATCGTGAATTGCGTTCTTTTGTTGAGCTGTGCTCAAAAGTAAAATGAATTTCCTATCATGTACAACGACACCATAATTAATCTTAGGTTTTGGCTGCGGTAGAACCCTGGTGCTGGGTTGGATTTTAAATGTACCTTGTTTTGGAACACGTTAATTAGAAACTTAAGGTGAGTCATCAGTCATCTCCTTGTTACTCTAGGTTACCTTTTTCTCTTAAAAGCTTGTAGGATCTGCTCTACATCCATTAGATGTTGGAACTTGGAAATTTGTTATACCTTGGTTGCTCATTTTCAGGGTTGTTCTATACAAAGAATTTTTGGGTTCACTAAATTGTTTTTTCGGTTCATTTGAACTGGCTTTTGGTTTATTTTACATAGTAATTTTTGTTTTGAAAAACCATGATGAATTGGGCTGTAGACTGTTGTACATTTTTGCTTGTCTAAGATCCTGTTCGCTTCCGTAAATTGGCCAACATAAGACTAAGAATTGCTGAGCTCAACACTTCTTTGCTTTGCTGCTAGAACTAGAATCACTCTTGAGTTGTCATCACTGCTTTGATCCCCATATTGGATGAATTGGATATTTGGATTTGTGGCTGTAGCGGGATGATCTTGTTTGTTGCTTTAATTAACGGTTACGTAATACATAGTATGCAAATTTTAATGCATTTCAGGATGAAGAAGAAACTGTCAGAATTAGGGTTCACTCCCAAGTTTCCAGTGGATCCAAGAAAAGCTGCCATGGAGAGCACTGTATCGGCACAAGGAGCTGTTGGGGTGGTTGTTGCTGCAGCAGCTTTTGTTGTGCTTAGCTACTTGTACGAAATCCGCAAAAGAGCCAAGTAGTCGCATTATTCCCTTTCGAGTCAATGACAACTTTTTGCTGTATTTGTTACGGGCAAGGAGAAGGAGGCGATCACACGTAGTAGTAATAATAATAATAATAGATGCTACACTAAAGACCGAATAGGTTAGCCAAGATCCAACGTGCGCCCTTTTTTTTTTCCCCCTGATTGGCTTCATAATCGCTCAACGTTGACTAAATGATGAATATTAGCACCATTTTACTTTTTATGTCTCATTTTGTGATGGGCTGAGTTTTTTGGGTTTTCGTTAACCTTAAATTTTAACGGGCCGACCAAACCCGAATTGTAATGCTCATAAGTTAATCAAATCAGACTGGGATCTGTCTCGAGAGTTTACTAGGAATACGATTGATACACGTGTGCAAATCCTAAAATGCATCAGGAACAGCGCATGAATTTCTCAGAACAAAGGTGGGCACCGGCTCCTCTGAATATGCAAAGTTTCCTTGTTAAGGTAAATCCAGTATGTTCTTTTACAAATATTGAGAGAAGTAAAAGAGACAGGAGGGTGGGGGTGGGGACACGGGGGTTGGCTTTGTACTTAATTATCCTAAGTGAATGTGTGGGACATATATATATATAGAGAGAGACCTGCACTATTATTATTGTTATTAGTTATAAAAAATACAGTTTTCTCGGGTTGATGAGGAGAGGACAGAGGTAGGTGAGGTGAGGAGACTTTACTTTTTAGGACAGCCCCACCCTCCTTCCTAAGCACATCACGTGCTTGCTTTGCCGGTTCTCAACACCCTAATCAATCTCTTCTTATTTATCACTGTACACTAAAAAATTCAGGTGTATCTGTTGCAGGACAATTTATTTGCATACTAGAGTGGTTGTTTGATGTATCAATTTAGTGGTAGAATATTTGAGAACAAGACAAATCTGTTTGAACGTGTTTTCCGCATTAACCCGTCTCCAATCCCAATCACTTCATAAATGTAATCGATTTATTGTTGTCATTTTATTATCAAACTCCGCATTGGTGCGACTGCTGTAATGATGATGATGGTTTTACTGGCTTAAGAGTAGTCATGGGCAGTTGTAGGAAAAAGGCCGGTTGGGAAAGAGACACTTGTTCCAACTATAGACAGAAAACTACCAAACTGGTTGTGATGATCAATTCCTTCCTTCCCATCCAAACCATTAAAGCTCTTTCCTTTTCCCCTTTTATATTATTTTCTGCAATTACCAATTGAAATTCAATGGATAAAATCGGGTACAAAATACTAAAGAAAATAAAAAAAAAAATACGTTGTGAAATGAAATATAACGAGTAAGTTTCAACATCAAAGGAGGCCAAGGGCGCCAGGACAGTCAGAAAGGGTTAAAAAGTAGGTGAAATGCATAGAGATTATTACACAAGTGGACCTCTTCCTCTCACTGTCACTCACTTCCCATTTGATGGCAACTTCTACCCATGATCCTTAACCCCCTTCCATCCACTTGAAGATAATGATACTGTGAGAGAGAGAGGGTGCACTTGTAGTGGTGGTTAACAAAGTAATATGCAAAATAAAACAAAAAGGATAGGATAGTATGAGTACTGGCACTCAACCTTCCCGTACTCCCCCCTCACCCCTCCCCTTCAATTGTTGCCTAAACTTGCAATACAAGGGTTGTGCAAACGTGGAAAAAGTGGAAGGTGAACCTAAGCCCACATACAACCACAACCACACTCATTAACTTGTATATCTTTTCCTATGCACTCTCTTTTTCTTTCGTCACAGTCTTCTCTTCAACCTCCAAGTCTTCTAGAACCCCCTCCTTTCCCCTTCCTCTCTTACCTGATACTGTACTACTGCACCAATTGAATAAAGAATCACAACTACCGTCTATACTTGAGCACAGGAATAGCCGAACCACTAGGCCTTTTTCAAATTCCCAAATGCTCACCAGCTTACTAAACCAACAAACGACATCAAGCTAAGGGGATTTAAGAAGCAAAAAAGAATATTCATGGCGTGGACCTGCCTCCCCATGAGGCCCACACTAATTGGTGTTAGTTCCAACAACATGATATAATACGAGGCTAAGCATGAATTCTGGCGCCTGTTGTCTAGTGAGTTGGGGAAGATTTTGAGAGTAACTAAAGAAAAATGATTGAGCAAAAGTTTGTCCAGAGTTTAAGACAGGAAACTTGTATGCATATGATTTTTTTATTTATTAAAAAAAAAACAAAGAAAGATCAAAAGGAAAGGAAATATTACATCACACTTGTCTTCCATATACTTTACACCTACCTAAAGGTTAGCTATAGTTAATGTTTCTTGTGCTTATAATATGAATGATGCTAATATCATCAAGATAGAAGCCAGGCCACCCCACAAACCTGTCTCACCAACTCACGTCTAGAAGCTAAGAGAGTCACTGCTCCCTCTCTCTCACTCTCTCTTGCAGGTCAAAAGCCTATAAAACCACATCTCAAGTCCTCTCAAGGGCCGGCCTTGATCTTCCAGCTAACGCTAAATACAAAGGCTTCTTGATCTTCCATAGCTACTGCTAAAACAAGAGGAAAGAGACAAACACAAAGCACTAACTATAGGTTACTAGTTCGTTTCACTTGTAATCGCGCTCAAATGGGAAGGTCTCCTTGTTGTGAAAAAGCTCATACGAACAAAGGTGCATGGACCAAAGAAGAAGATGATCGTCTTATTGCTTATATCAGAGCTCACGGTGAAGGTTGCTGGCGCTCACTCCCTAAAGCTGCTGGCCTTCTTCGATGTGGTAAAAGTTGCAGACTTCGCTGGATCAACTATCTAAGACCTGACCTCAAGCGTGGCAATTTCACTGAAGAAGAAGATGAGCTCATTATTAAGCTGCATAGTCTCCTTGGTAACAAGTAAGACCGATCATGACCCAGACAAAAGTTGAAATCTTTATGTTAGGATAAACGCAAAGTTGAGAACTTTAAATGCCTTTAGAGGACTGATTGGTTTCTTTTTTGAATTGGTTACAGATGGTCTCTTATAGCCGGAAGATTACCAGGCAGAACAGACAATGAAATAAAGAATTATTGGAACACGCATATAAGGAGAAAGCTGATGAATAGAGGCATAGATCCTACAACTCACAGGCCACTCAACGAGCCAGCACAAGAAGCCATAACGTCAATATCTTTCACAAACGTTAAAGAGGAAAAAGATATGGTTAACGCTAGTGCCTTTGTGTGTAAAGAAGAGAAAATCCCACTTGAAGAAAGATGTCCAGACTTGAACCTTGAGCTCAGAATCAGCCCTCCTTATCAACATCATTCAGAGTCCGAGCCATTGAAACCAGAAGTGAAGATTTCTCCATGTTTCGTCTGCAGCTTGGGACTACAAAACAGTAAAGACTGCAGTTGCAATTTGGGCATCAGTAATGGTACCAGTAGCAGAAGCAACAGCTCTGGTTATGACTTCTTAGGCTTGAAGGTCATGGATACTTCCGTTGATTACATAAGCTCAGAGATGAAGTGAAGATGACGGGCTGGGCAAGTCTAGTTGATCTTGTAGCTGAACAGAATTAAGATAAAATTGATGAGAGAGAGGTTTTCTTTAGATTATTTCAAATCTCTCTTTTCCTCTAGTTTGTATCATCATCAGTTCATAATAGTATATACTACACTAGTACAGTACAGCTGACTTTAATTGTTGAACATTAATTGCTTTTCATTAAGCATATAATTTGTTGCGTTTCATGATTTTCTTGTTCTTTTCGGTGTCTTGCTTTTTTTTCATCCGGGAAACTAGGGAAAGTCACGACAGACCCCTACTAGATTTTTTAAAAGTAGTAGTCTTGTTCCGGTTATTGTCATTCAACCAGCAGAACAGGCAAAGATGGAATCTTTTTAACTAATTAGTTATGTAATCCTGGATTATGTTTTATTTATTTAGCTAAGCTTTACACTGTTGTTTTGATTGACTCTTACATATTTCCCCTAGCTATCATTTGCACGAAAAATGTTTTAGCTTCGTAAGTTTTGTGATTATTCTGGAAGCTGCAAGCTATACTCTTCTAATTGAAAATACCAGAGCGACTACTTAATATCCCAATTGACGGGTCTTCTTAATTAAGTGTTTGTCATTTAGAAGCACTTACATAACAATCAATTAAACCATGATTAAGAAAGGCTCATCTGTCTTGTGAGGACTTTGACGATCACATTTCCCCCTATTTCTACAGTTGTGTTTTGGTTTCATACATTATTTGGAGTACATTGTTATTTCTAATTATGGTATATATATATATGAAAATTGTATTAAGGTACAAGACTTTTGGTTGGACTTAAATTTGTATAATTTTAACCGAATGGATAATTTGGAAAACTGGAGAGGATACAAGTGGTAGGCAAGGGCAACTAGGCTCGTCCATGGCAATAAAAGCACTCACGAAATGCACATTTGTAAAAGAAGGTGTGAAGGAACTAACAAACTGTCTAGTCTATAGGACACACCTTCCTATGCCAAACCTAACAACGCGAAGGAACTAACAAACTGTCTATAGGACACACCTTCCTATGCCAAACCTAACAATATTAATAAATGATTCTACACATCAATGACCAAACCAACCACAAAGCACGAATTGGTATCCTTTGAATTGTTTTAGCTCTCGTGGTAATAGAAATTTATGGGGTTTGGTCGTAGGTAGTTACTATGTTAAATTCATAAGGGATAAAAAAACGGGTTGGTCCTTATGCCTTACGGACTTTTACCGATAAGCAAGTGCATGGCACCCATTAGTTCCAGATTATAAGTACAATACTGCAATCTGAGGATTTGTGGTCCTTTCACATATTATGAGTGGGTGCTATGTTTAGTTTGGTAGATAAAGTTCGAGATATTAGGCCAATGAGAAATTACGTTCAAATACCTTTTTGCACCAAAATTGTCGATACGGCTGTTTTTATCGGTGCAAAGCCTTCTAATCTGAACGTCTAGGTCTTGTCAGACAACTTGCAATAAAGAGTCGAGAATAAAAATGCAACCTATATTTTTTATTTTTTAATTATTTAGTTACCGGTAATAAATAAAATACAGAATGATAAAATTGAAATAAATCTTAAATATAACCTATGACTTTTATTTTGAAGGGGACGTGGGTTTATGTTAGAATGAAAAATTGGTTATTAGGATATTATCAAAATATTGATTCTTATCATAATATTATTTAAAAAAATTATTCATAATTATTTAAAAACTCATATTTTTATAAATTATTAAATTTTTGATTAATTATTTATAAAAAATAAAATATTTTAGTTAATTATGTACAAAATAAATTATATAATAACTAAATATGAGGAAAAAAAATTCTCTTATCATTTTAAATATTTAATATCAAATATTAACATCACTATTATCCTTGTTTAATATTATATTAAACACACATAATTAGTAGTTTCATTCATTTCTATTCCGATTTTCACTTTTTATTCTCATTCTTATTTTTTTTATTCCGATTACTTCGTTGCTAATTACCAAACGAGACCTTACGTAATTTGATTAATTACTTCTGACTAATTTGGTTAATACTATTAATTAGGACTATAGTGTCCCCGGAAGAAGCTATTAGATTTAGTCAGGTTAGTGGAATTGAAGTAGTAGTATCCAAATTTGACTTCATGTGTGCTTAAACATGATTATAAGTGCTTTCAAATTAGTTCTAGACACTTTATTAGGTAGAGGTTCATGAGGTCAAGCAAAAAAGATGGCTCATGCGAACCTTCATTTTCACTATTTAAGTCTTCCACAATCTAATCCCACCGGCGAGAATTGATTGCCACAGCAATTATACAAATTAGAAAAAGTGATCACAACTTCTGCACAATTTCACAGCTCAATGCTTTTAAAACTTGTTTGACTTTGCATGCTAATTAGGTAGTGGGACAAAATTAACTACTCTAAGGTTTTGGAGTATTAATAATATTGAGAAACATACAAACGCCTAACATTGACGTACTGTTCTATTAATGGGTTGCAAGAGAATTATGATGTGAAAAAAATCTAAAAGATAGGAGCATGAGATGGATTATCGTTAGCCATCTCCTTCCATTGTACATTTGCTCAAGTTGAGGAAGCAGAGACCCGCAAGAAGTTAAGATCCATTAATTCAAACATGTCCTTATATGGTTATGTGCCAATGACAATTCAAGGGCAATAATTAACGTCATGATAAGGGGTCACCTACCAAATATTATATTAAGTTGGTGATAAGGTCCAAGAAAGATACAGGACAGGAGACACAGGAATAGGATGGTGGTTGAATATTAAGGAATCCCAGATTAACTCTCAAGAACCCTAGCTAGCTATGAACCAGGTTAAAGCAGTTGAGGAGGGGCAGGCAGGCACTTTGAAACAAAGATCCAGAAAACACACCAATGTCCATTCCTCCACAGAAAAAGCAGTCACTTTTCAACCACATATGCCCTTATTTTCGTCCCCTTTTCAAAGGTGTTAGGTAGAGTCATTAGAATCTTCCATAGGACTGGCTAGTTTTGCTTCCTTCTCTCTGCGAAAAGGAAAAATTGTTTAACAAGGTAAGTTTTGAACTCTTCTTCTCTCTCTCTCTATCAAGAGTGTAATTATTGTCCTAACTTAAATTGTTTATAAAGCTCAACCTCTACCAACATCACATGCATGATCTTATGCAGGGCCTACTCCTGGTAGGTATAGTTTGCCAAATCAACCCTTTCATTGTTCAATTATTATATATCCATGTATTCATTTTATAATCACAAAAAATTTTAGGCCACATGTGATCCATGAGCAGCGATGAATTCAAGATTTTAGTTTTAGGAGGTAAGAAATCCAAAATTTTAGTCTTGAGGGAGGAGAACTTAAACCACAAATTTTTTGTAGGGGCAAGGAACTATATATATGTATATATTCTGAAAAATTTTTAATTTTGGGGGAGCTATAGCCCCTGCTAGCCCCCCTGAATCCGTCACCGTCCATGAGCATGACTTTTGTTAT
Organism: Erythroxylum roigii; assembly: GCA_027576455.1. NCBI lineage: Eukaryota > Viridiplantae > Streptophyta > Magnoliopsida > Malpighiales > Erythroxylaceae > Erythroxylum > Erythroxylum roigii. The sequence continues at coordinate 34,253,060 of JANZXV010000212.1, read as the reverse complement.
CTTAAATCTTAATAATTAAGTTTACGAGATTTGTCAACAATAAATGTTACAACAAAAGTTACTAAATTAAAAAGAGAGCAAGAAATCCTTATTTAATACGATTTGAAGGAGGCGAGTTGAAAGGTGATTGTCCTAAATTTAAAAGATTGAGCGTAATTGGCTAATCAATCCGTACTTCTCTGTATATAGTTTAAATTAATTTGATATAAAGCCTATAAATAAAAAACCGACAAAGTGAAATAAGCTGTAAGAATTTTTATACGTATATAAATCTTTATAAAGCGACAGAAAATGGCAGGAACGTAGTTTGTGAAATAAAAGGAGACCAAATAGGTAAAAGTCGAGGCAAAAAAAAGGAGGTCCACTCCAGATCCCTACACGTTACCAACTCCACTCCTTTCTGGCGGTGGTTGGCAGCAGTCCGACGTATGCTCACGTGCTAGGTTGCGGCGGCGGGCCCACTCTACTAAGAAACATCCTCTTTTTTACGTGTGGGTCCCACAACACCTTCCCGCCTTATCCTCATCTTCCGTATCTTTGGTTTGAGAAAAGACATAATTTTATCTAAAGTTTATAAACCAATAACCTGAATTTTAGTAGAGGAGGTGGCAATTAGTTTCATATTATTTTTTTAATTGTAAATAATTAATTTCTATTTATATTAATCATTGCATTTTTTAAATAATGGAATTTTAACAATCCAAGCCCAAATTAAATTAAATATTTTTTTAAAATTATATATTTTAACACGTCTTCTTTTTGTTATGTTTAATAAGAAGTGTTTATTCCTAATCAATTCGGTAAGGTTAATGGATTAAAATCTATGGAGTATTAATAGATATTACCTCACTGCTAATACTAACATAACAGTAGGGACAGAGACACTGTTGACTGGGGCAGGATGCGCAGGTCACATACATGCGCAAGGTAGCAAAAGACCGGCTGGTGTAGAGAAGTGGACATAGTTTGGTGAGGCATAAAGTATAAAATAGCAATAAAAGCATCTTGTGGGGCATTATAAAAAACAATGTAAATTGCTAGAGACGGAAACAATTTATCCAAACAGAAAAAAAAGAAAGAAAGAGAAAAGGAGGGATAAGGAATAGGATAGTGTGTGTGGTTGTCATGCATGCATGTTGGGTGTTCGGCACAGTTGGGTCCTTATGGTTTTAATGTGATTGCACCACAAAAATCCTCACGACCTACTTTATCCTTTAAATTCGATTCAATTCAAATAATACCCCCTTACCTTCCCTATCTCCTACATATCTTGTCATAATAGCTGTGCCTGTGCGGGTGACTGCGACTCTGTGATGGCGTTGGATTTTTTGGAATGCTATAGGGATTTTTACTTTTTACGCAGAGAGGAGAGGGCGAAACAGTAGTGGTCTTAATGGAGGAGAAAGGTTTTTATTGTAAATAATCTTCCACTGACATCAAGTTGAAGGGTCACGAGGCCAAGGTCAAGTTGAGTGACACATACCATGAAGTTGAAGAGTCCGGAGGCCAAGGTCAATTTGAGTGACACATACCATGTCACGTGGTTTGACGATTGTACAGAGTACTGCTCATATAAATATTTTATAATAAGTTTGTTTATTGTATTTTGATTTTTAATTAATTGAAGTTAGTGGTGACATTAAACTGGACAAATTGGAAGTTTGGAATTGAATTCTACTAGCAGGAGCAGGCAGGGTCAAGTCTTCTTTTGATTCGTGTGGTACCCTTGTCAACCCACAAAAGCTTCTATCATGACTTCAAACTGCAGTGACCAGGGACTAGCCGCAGACAAGAGAAGCCCATCATTTTGGACCTTCTTTTCTGGTTGGTGGCCGTGGCCTTTCATTAGTTTACTTTCCCCAAACCAAACCTTTACTACTGCCTATGTATGGTCCCCTTTTGAACCTAGACTTGTGTCTATGTAGCCTAAATCTTAGCACTTTCCATTTAGGAACGGTCCAAGTCTTCAGCTATCTGCTTCTCAATTTTGGAACTTTCAATGTAAAAAGGGTCTACTACAATTTTAACTCTAAAAAGGACCGGACTTTTAATTGCCTTTGTTACTATACTACTGAAAAGACTTGTTAGTCTAAGTTTTTGACAATTTACAACACTAGTGTTCTAAGCTTCCAAGTCACATATTTAGGTGTAGTAGTAATGGTTTTTGATTGAGAACCAAAAGTATAAGCTGCCTGTTTAATTTTAAAATGACATGTAATTAATTAATATCAAGAGTGGACAAAATTATGCTCCATTGACTGTACAACTTTTCGCGTGCTTTTGATTTTAAGAGAATGAGCCAATCGTAGCAATACAAATCCTCCTGTGATAAGAAAATCAAGTGTTATATGTTGTCAATGCATGCGCACAAGTCATTTCAGAGATTAATTCAAATGAGAACTGAAGGAGCATTACTCTTTGTATGAGAAAAGCACCACACAAGCTGTAGGATATTGGTCTGTTTTTAAGGTGGAGAAGAAGACTCTCTGTGTCCATTAGGTGATATTTCTTTCAGACAAGAAATTAAGGTGGCCGAGGCCAACTTCATCTATACCTGCTTGCATACTTTACTCTTGTACCAACTCTCCAAAAGTGCATAATTCCACCTCTCACCTATTTTTCAGTAGAAGCCTACTTCTGAAAGTAAAGTCAATTCATTCAGATGGGAGGTTCACCATTGCCTTTTAACTAGAATTTCATTCTCAACCCAATTATTGAAGTCATTCACTCCAACCTCACATTCAGTACGCATTATTGAGTTTCTGACCATTTGAAACACATTTTAAAACATTCTGAAACAGAAAACTAATTACCACAGTTGGTGTGAAGGACATTCGAATTATAAGAAACCAATTTGTTGTTTCAAAAAGTAAGAAGTACTAGTAGCAACAATGGAGCTAACTTCAACAGCAAGTACAAAGTGGAGAACTATGTTTCTTTTGGAGGAACCTTCTTTGCAGCTTCAACTGCTTCAATCTCCGCAACGATAGCATCAATCTCAACCTCTTAAAGCTCCGCAAGTACACGGTCTTTTGTTATTACAGAATTCTCCCGACAAACTATTTGTACAGAAAACAAGTCAAACATGCGCAGAATGCTCTAGTTTTCTTATGGGAACTTTAAACATGATAAGTTCTTACGTAAATAATATATTCCCATCAGAGACTACTCCACAGGTGTTCAACCCAATCTGAACACGATATAAAGTTATCAAAGCAGACACAAAGCTTGACGTTGATGTTCTGGCAACTATCTGCACCTGTCTCCTGAAAAATTGTGACATTTTCTTTTTCTTTTTTTTTTTTTTCTAAAAAGAGGTATTTTGAAATACCTCTTATTATTTTTGCTTCTCTTTCCTTCTCTTCTTCTCTCTACCATCCTTCGAACACATGACCACGGGCTAGCCTAAATGATCCGACATATAGCCAGCTGAGCAGCCAGGAAGGTGGTAATTGTGACATTTTCTAATTGTTCACTCCAGGTTGGTTAAAACAATGCCGAGTTCTAGGTTCAGATTGTTTACAAGATTGGGTTTGGGTAAAGCGCCTGCAACCAACACAACTGGGCCGGGTTAAGTGTTACATAATATTCATCAACGCTACTGGACTTTCACTTCCCAAGCTTAACAAAATGCTTTAACTGTAACCCTTATGATAAAAGCAGAGCTTTTTCTTCTATTTCTTAGTCGCTGAAGACAATGTTTAGTTGGATGGTTATTAATAGAATGTAATATAATGTAATATTATTCTATCATTTGGGAGGAGAGTTTATAATAAACTAGGATGGAAGGAGAGAGTTTCACATTACATCTTATTATAAACAGTAAAAATAAATTATCTTCGATTTGGGGGGTTTAGGATGGAATGTAAAATGATAAACAACATTTCACTATATTATATTATAAACCGTCTTTCCAAACAATATTTTACTATATTACATTACGAATCTTTCCATCATTCCCAAACAACAATTTTCTAATATTACATCCATTTATATATCATTATATTATAAACTATTTCATTCCATTAAAAACCTTACGTCCAGCCAAACATAGCATAAGATAACTTTGGGAGTTGTAACCTATGGATGATCCCTTGTGTTGGGCCCCAAATTATTTATTATTTATTTTATTAAGCATGATTTAAATGAATTATGAGGTTTAATGAAATAATTTTTAGAGCTAATTATTTATGTCAAGGTTAATAGGATTTTTATGACATAAGTTAATTTGATTAAAGGATTAAAGTAGTAAGATGTTATAAGGGCAAATTGGGCATGACACTTAAGTTTAAAAGCTTTAAGGCTTTAAATGAAGGGAAAAATAGACTTTTTAGAATCATAAAGGGTATAAAAAGAAAAAGAAGTTGTCTTGTAAATTGAAAGAAAGGTAAGAGTGATATAGAAACCATTGGCAATTTTAGGTTAAGGAGTTGTGATTCCATGGGTTTTGCCGCGGCGAAACCACAAGTATTGCCTTAGTGAACCTTTCCCGAAAGCAAATTCTCGCTTGATACTGGAACTTCCCCGTGGTAAACTTTTCCTGAAGGGTTTCAGTAGAACTTTTTCCGAAACTTAAAGTTTGCCGCGACGAACCCGCCATTTGCTTCCGAAGGATTTTTCCTTCCAAATGAAGGGTTTTCGACAGTAAGATGCTCACGGTTTTAAATGAGTTCCAAGAGTTGGGCTCCGGAAAATCGAGACCCAACAATTTTGGTATCAGAGCATGAAGATGAACCAAAAATGGTTAAGGAAATTTCATTGGAAAACGCTCATATTTTATGGTTCAAGGGTTGGACTTCAGAAACGGGGTCCAACATGTTTGGAACTCCCAACATTCAACAACCAATACTAAACACACATACATTCATACCTAGAATTCTAACCATCAAACTCTCCCACTAGACAAACATAATTATACACAAAAGGGACTTCATTCATTACTAATCCAAAAGAGTTTAAGCAAATACATATCATCATACACATTAAAGATTAAAACAAAATACATGAGGATGCTCGATGTTGAGAGTTCGTCGCGACGAAACCAGAGGTTGGCAGTGACGAACTTCTCTCTCGAGGCACTCGCCGCGGTGAACCCACCACTTTCCACGCTGCCAATCCTTTGCATTCGAATGCTTTCGACCCTCCTCTTGCGTGATCTTTACCCGACGGCCCTGAGCGGTCGCCTCGGTATAGGGAATGGGACTCGAGCCCAACACCTTGAGAGCATACAACACTACATTTAAAGGCTTGGTAGGTAATAAATTACTCCACTACCTTGTAAGTTGCTAGAGATAGTCTTTCCAATGAACATTAATTGGTTGTTATTTTCAATAATTTAAACATGAAATTTGAAAATAAGATCATAATATCACCTCACTTTGAGCTCATATTCCTTTTATTATAATATATGCATGGTAACCAAACTATGAATGCTGATGCGAAAGAGAATCTAAATCATTAGAAGGTGCACGTAGGACATGAATCAGCACAAAATGATATAATCCATCAAGTGATATTTCTGATCATAATTTTGTAGTACACACATATAAGTGTGAAGGCAAATGAATTACTTCGAGCAAAGCACTAGTTGATAACTTTGCAGTCTCTTGTTCAGAAATTTTCTTGTAAAATTTTATCATATGAGATTTAAAGATAAATTTGAGAGACATAAGTTATATAAGGCAGAAATATATGATGATAGAAGAGTTTTATAGTTCAAATAACGTTCGTCAATTACAGTTTTATTAAAATTTGATTTATGGGATTTGTTTAAGAGTAGTATTGGTATATATTTATATATATTTGTACTCAATTTTAGAGTTTAAAGAGGAGTTTTTGAGAGAGCTATAAAAGCTTTAGTTGTGGTTATTTTGTGAGGTGTTCTTTACTCGAAACCTTAATGCTTGTATCTTGCTATTATTGAACTCGACAGATTCCTTATCAGCAAAAGCTTGTGTCCAATTTTTCTTGTCATCATCTATATATTTTGAGTAATTTATTATTGGTTTAGTGAAATTGAAGATTTTATGAGCTTTATTACTTGGAGCCCCAACAAGTGGTATCAAATCCATAGGTATGGAGAATGATAACAACTCTATAATGAAGTTGATATCAAGTAACTACTTGTTTTAGAGACCTATGATGGAAGATCTCCTGTATTGCAAGGATCTCTACAATCCAATCAATGTGGATGGAAGTATAAAATACGATGTCCCGTCTAAGCCAAAGAAGATGATAGATAAAGAGTGAGGGAAGATGAAGTGAAAGACCTTAGGAACTATTAGACAGTGGATTAATATTAGTACATTCAACCATGTATTCTAAAAGACAGATCCTTTTGAGCCGTGAAAAAGTTGGAGGGGTCTTTAGGAGAGGAAGACCACTCAAAACAAATTAATTAAAAATATATTGTAAACTTGAAAGTTGAAGGCTAGAAAATTGATTTTAGGGTATCTCAACAATTTTTAGGATATCATCAACAAGTTGATTGTGATGAAGATCATCCTCGATGATAAATTGCAAGCTTTGCTCCTACTGAGTTCTTTGCAAGATAGTTCAGAAACTTTGCTTATGATTATCAATATCCCAGCTTTGGATAATGTGCTTTCTTTAGATGTGATCAAAGAGAGCATGTTCAATGAAAATATTAGGAGAAAGAAGATCGGTGTTGACTATGTGCAGGATATTATGGTAACAAACAAAGAAAGAAGCAAGAGCAGAGGTCTTAAAGGGCAAGAAAAGTCAAAGAATAGGTTAAAGTTGAGAGATGATAAAGAGATCGGAATATGTCACTACTGCATCAAACTTGGTCATATAAAAAAGTTATGCTACAAGTGAAAGAGAGACAAAAGAAACAAGAAAGCTAGAAGGATGGAGACGACAATAACACTGCAACAATGACATCAAACATATATGATAAAGTGTCTTGTGTAACCAATGAGTGTCTCTATATTAGTCACTCAAATCAAAGTGACTTGTTGTTATAAGGGCGTCCTACCATTATGTTCCAAAGAGGAAGTATTTCACTAACTACAGGAGTGTTGATTTTGGAAATGTGAAGATGGGAAATTAGAGCTCCACTAGCATTATTAGCATGAGTGACATTCAAGTTCAAATTGATGTTGGGTGCACGTTGAACTTAAGAGGTGTATAACATATTCCAAACTTGTGTCTTAATTTGTTATCTACAAATGTACTTGACTAAGAGGGATATCGACACACTTTTGTTAATGAAAAGTGAAAGTTGTCAAGAGGAACATTGACAGTTACTCATGATGAATTACATGTCATTTAAGAAAACACTTCACTAGACTTATGGCATTGGAGATTGGGACACGTTAGCAAGAAGGAGATCAAGTAGCTAGCGAGAAAATCACTTATCCCTATGAAGACTATGGTTTCTCTCAACACCTATGATTATGATATGGCCTAGAAAGCAACATCATATTTCATTAAATAAAAGGTCTACCAAAAGGAACATGAAGGTGGAGTTGGAGCACTCTGGTATGTGTGGTCTTATAGAGGTTGAGTCTTTAGGAGGTAACAACTGTTCTTATACATTTATCAACGATGCTACAAGTAAGACGTGGGTCTTCATATTGAAAAAAAAAATTCAAGTGCATGAGACCTTTTAGAAATTTCACATCATAGTGGAAAAGGAGATAAAGAGAGAACTGAAGTGTCTTTAAACATAAATGCAGGAGATTACACCTCCAAATAATTTGAAGAATATTGTATGAGACATGGCATAGGACATGAGAAAATAGAACCTAGTACCTATAACACAATAACGTTGTTGAGAGGATGAAAAGAACTATTATGGAGAAGGTTTGGAGTATGCTCCAAATGTCAAAATTACCCAATTCCTTTTAGGGTGGGGTAATCAAAATCGTTATATATGTGATCAATATAACTCCTTTAATCCTTTTAGAGCTTTACATTCTTGAGATTGTGGAACGGGAATGATCCAAATTATTTATATTTGAAGGTGTATGAATACAAGGTATTTAAACTCTTGTTAAAGGATAGATCAAAACTAGATTCGAAGACTACTCCTTATGTGTTTATTGGATATAGTGTTGAGGAGTTTGAAAATAAGTTTTATAAACCAAAAAAGTGGAAGCTTGTTAAAAGTAGGGACTTAATCTTCTATAAGCATGAGATGGGTGTAGATTGCATCAAAGAAGACATTACTACTTCTAGCAATTTGTTGTTTGGTATTGTGGATTCTACCCTTGTTCCAACTTTTGTGGATCAGCTTTCAAGTGAAGAAGGAGAATATGGTCTAGCATAGGATGATAATGATTAGGGGCAATATGATGGTGATGAGTCAAATCAGACACATCACATGGATGATGTTGAAGAGGTCGATGAGCATCATGAGTTGGGGGAGCAACTTGCTTAAACTTTGGAATAGTCTAACTTTGAAGGTCAACTAGATTGAATAGACCTTCAACAAGATATCCAAGTTTAGAATATCTCATAGTCAATACTAAAGGGGAGCCAAAGAATTTCCAAGAAGTGTAATCACTTAAAGGCAAAGACTCTTGACTCGAGACCATTTAAGAGGCTATGAACTCATTGAAGAAGAATAAGAACTATAAGTTAGTGAAGTTTTCTAAAAGTAAGAAAGCTTTGTAGAATCGATGGGTGTTCAAGATCAAGAAATATGGTGATAAGCTAGTGAAGCATAAAGCAAGACTGGCGGTGAAGGTTTACAATCAAAAGAAGGGTATCAATTTCAATGAGATTTTCTTACTAGTAGTCAAGATGACGTCAATACACACAGTATTGAGACTAGTTGTTAGTTTAGATTTTAAACTCAATAAGCTTGATGTAAAGACTGCTTTCTTACATGGCAATTTAGATGAGGAGATTTACATGGAACAACCAGAAAGGTTCAAAGTCAAAGGGAAAGAGGTCTTAGTATGCAAGTTTAAGAACAGTCTTTATAGGCTCAAATAGGCACCAAAGAAGTGGTACAAGAAGTTTGATTCATTTATAAAGCAAAAGTTAGTTGATCCTTATATGTATTTCAGAAAATTCCCTAGTGGTAAATTTATTATCCTTCTCTTATATGTCGATGATGTATTAATAGTAGGACAAGATACTTACATAATTTGTAGGTTAAAGGAGGACTTATTGAAGGCCTTTGATATAAAAGATTTGGGTCCTCCAAAATAAATTTTGGGTGTAGAGATCATTTGTGACAAGAAGGACGAAAAGTTGTAGTTATGATATGAGAAATATATTGAACGGATGCTTGAGAGGTTTAATATGAAGTATGCCAAGCCAGTGAGTACATCATTGGCAGCTCATTTCAAGTTGAGCAAGAGAGCTTGTCCTATCACCGAAAAGAAGAAAGAGTGTCTGTCATCTATTCCATACTCCTTTTCTATTGATTCATTGATGTATGTCATGTTATGCACTACACTAGACATTACACACAATGTTGGATTAATGAGTAGTTTTTTATCTAGTCTAGAAAAGATATATTAGGAAGCAGTGAAGTTGATCTTTAAATATTCGTAGGGAACTTTTAGATTTGTTTGAGTTTTAAAGGTGGGAGTCAATTCTAGAAGGATACACAAATATGAATGTAGCTAGTAATCTTAATAACAGAAAGTTAACCTTATGATATTTGTTTAAATTTTTAGAGGGAGTTATTTCTTAGCAATCTCAGTTGCAGAAGTGTATATTTCGTCTACTACTAGGGCGTAATATTTGCAGCCTTGAAAGATGAAAAAAGAGATGCTTTGGTTGAAGTGATTTCTCCAAGGATTGGATGTGAAACAAGACGAGTACATAGTCTTCTGTGACAGTCAAAGTGCTATAGATTTAAGCGAAGTTTTATGTATCATTCCAGCATTAAGCACATTGATGTGAGGTATTATTGGTTGCAATTTATGGTTGACAAACAACTAATAAAGTCAAAAAAGATTCATATAGATAAAAATGGTATCGACATGTTAACGAAGGTGGTTCCCATAAGTAAGCTTGAGCTTTATAATAAGCTCGTCGGGATGACTTTTAAGTGATTAATGGGGTGGTAGATTTCTCCTCTGAAATGGGTTGTAACGGGAGATTGTTATGGTTTAGTCTCATTTTTTAGATGTTAGCTTGAGAAAAAGCACTAAATTTGGACTCTGGGAGTATTAGCCGTTTTCATGGACCAAAAGAAATGAAGTTCAGACAAATTTGAGGCAAAGATTGATGAGTTGAAGTTATTTTTTAGAGTATATGCCTATCTCTGGAAGGCACAAATCTATGGCAATGGTGGACAAAAACTCATATCAAATGTGCGTGTAAAGTCTTATCTTTTTAAGATTTAAAGATAATTTTAAGAAATAGAAGTTATATAAGACAAAAACACACGATGATAAAAGGGTTTTAAAGTCTAAATAACTTTCATCAACTATAACTTTATTAAAATTTGATTTCTATAATTTATTTAAGAATAGTATATGTGTGTGTGTGTGTGTGTGTGTGTGTGTGTGTGTACCAATTTGTAGAGAAAAATATTTAGTTGTGGTTGTTTTATGTAGTATTTTTTATTCAAAAACTTAACACTTGTTATTATTGACTTTGGTAGATTTCTTGTCAATAAAATTTTGTCTCCAAATTTTCTTTATCATCATCTATATCTTTCGAGTAATTTGCAATTAATTGAAAGAAATTAAAAATTTTATGAGTGTGGATGGTCTCATACCACAGCTTTATGTATCTTCTGCTGTAAACCGACAATATAACGTGTGATATATTCAACAGTAACAGGGTCCTCAATAGTAAGCCGACTTTGGCACTCAAATTTGAGTTTTTCCTTTTTACTAAACAATCTTGATTATTTTGACCATAACTTCCTCTCTAGACATCCAAATGACTTGATTCTTGAACCTTTGGATTCATAAGACATTTTTCTGCCTCTACACAAAATTTGGCAGCATTATGAATTGATTTGAAAAAGATTGATTGAACGACAGTGAGGGAATCGGTTGGAGTAGTGAACTGGTATTGTTTTACTAAACATACTTCGGTATTTTAATTATATATGGATCTGTAGGATTCTAAATGAGATGATTTTTAATTTGGAGTAAACTAGAGACATAGGGATACAAATCATCTGAAGAAGTCGAATTTTAAACCAGTCTCTAAGATGTTTAAATTCTGGATGGAAGTTGTGTATAGTATACAGTTTTTGACAAGAGCAGTCCGAAAGTATTTGAAGTATGTCTTTCAAACCACTGAACCAAATTGAATGATTTTGGTGTCAATGGAAACATAAGGCTTAGGGAAACATGTTTCTAGAAGAAAAGTGTTGCAAAATGATTTCAGTATCGGGGTCAGAAAGAACATGCAAAGTTGACCCGAAATGATATTTTTATGGAAAAATCTGAAAGTGATTTAATGGGTTATGACTTGAGATTTCAGTGGTTTTATTAAGTCATAAACTTAAGTATAAATCATACTTAAGTGAGTTTTAATAAAGGGAAGTGGATAAGTGGTTAAGAAATGGACAGGTGTCCAAGCTTTAAAGTTGAGTTTTAATAACCTTGAAAGACAAGTTATTGTACTTGTCTTCATTTCTTTCTTGAAGTTTCTTTCTCTAGTGTTTCTTCAACACAGAGTTTCTCATCAAATCTACACTATAATAAAATCTTGGTTTTGCCTATTTACTACCACTTCCACTTTGTTATTTCTTTCTTCTACCCTAAGAAAAACCGAACCCTCTATCAACTTTCAAGTTGATGTATGTGGTTGCATGAGGGATTAGGGTTACGTGATTATTGCAGATATTGGAGCTTTAAACAAGTAATTTTTTATAATTATGTATTTTTGTATGAACGAGGCATACATCGTGAGTTCACCTTAAAATGGTTATGAAATCGTGATTGATTATTTAAACAAGAATAGATTATAAATATATTTTTCTTAATTTATTGTTAAAATATACCTAAGCCATTGTTATAAAATTAATTTTAATATAATAAAGCATTTTTATATAATAAATATATTCAGTAATTATTAGCAATAACTCATTCATTCAAATAATTGTGAATGAATTATAATTAATAGTTATATTAATATAACAAATAAATTATAAATAATATACATAATAATCTTATCATACATATGTAACGCAAAATGGTGAACAATAATAAAACGTTAATTAATTGTCGGCACTAACATTGCATAAAAACCAATTCTTTCATGACATTGAAGTTAATAATTGTTATTTTAGTAAAGGGAGGAGAAGGAAAGTTACGGTGAAAAGAAACAAATCTGTTTAGTTTGTAAATGCTGCATATGGTTACTGTTTTTCATATGCAGAGATGAAACGGGGGAAAAAAAAAGAAAACGGAACAGAATATAAATAGGAGATAGTGAGATGTTTGGTTACGTTGGACAAAACAATAGAACTGTGTCCGTCTCAACGACAAAAATGTGTTTAGTTGCAGTTGACAGAACATTAAAAAAGTGTCAATGACTAAAGTACCCCTGTAGTATAATATGATTAGAAATATGTAATTCATTTATTATTTTAAAACAAATGATTTTTATTAGTAAAAAAGTTCACTAATAATAATAATAATAATAACGATAACAATAAGAAATTTATTTTGTATAATAATAATAATAATAATAATAATAATGATAATGATGATAATAATAATAACAATAATAATAGTAGTAGTAGAAGTAGTAGTAGTAGTAGTAGCAGCAGCAGCAGCAGCAGCAGCAGCAAAAGAAGAAGAAGAAGAAGAGGAGGAGGAAGAGGAAGAGGAAGAGGAAGAAAATTAATAATAATAAGGAATTTAATAATCACAATAATAATAAGAATATTAATTATATATAATAATGATAATAAAAAGAATAATAAGAAAATTAATTTTTTATAATCATAATAATAACAACAATAATAATACTAATAATACGTACAAAAATTATAATAAATAATAATAATAATAGCAAATAAATAAGAATAAGAATAAGAATAAGAATAAGTACAAAAGGTAGAATAATAATTAATAATAATATAAGTAATTAATACTAATAATAACAATAATGATGATAATAATAATAAGAATAATAAGAATTATTATTAT
>JANZXV010000212.1:34209145-34221168 GCA_027576455.1 Erythroxylum roigii | reverse complement strand
CTAGAAATCATACTATATTTCCTCATTTAATATCATTTTATATTTTCTAATTTCCAAAGAAAATTCGGGGTCCAACATTGAATGCCTAAGACCATCTCATAACAATCCACTAGAATAATAATAACATCAATTGTAAACTCTATTCCTTGTATTTTCAATTGGAATTATTTGCAAATACTGTTACCAGTGAGCTTACTTTCAGTTGCAGCTATCTTAATCAAAGGTATGGGTTCTAATTGACACCTTAATTCTGTTGCACGCCTCTCACTCATAAAGTTGTGAGTATTTCTAGAATCAAGAAGAATATACAACTACCTCTTTCCCGCTGAGCCATTATTGGCCATGGTCTAAAAGTTAGGAACACCAGTGAATCTATCTCTTCTTCTATCTGATCCCTTATCTCCTGTACTGTTATCATGTAGGACTGCTTCCTCTTACATTTATGACCAAACGTATATCTTTCATCACACTTGAAACAAAGGCCTTTAGTTCTTCTATCATCCATTTCCTTGTCTGTAAGATTGAATTTAGTGGGTTTATTTGTTGTATTTAGAATAGGTGTGTTAATATTTGGAATTTCGATCAAAGTGTTTGGTTTATTAAAATGGCTAATTGAATTGACAAGGTTGGTTTTAACTGTGGCGTTTCGAATTGGATAGGTATTAGTTTTGTTTGGAAGGAAGTTGGGTCTGTAGGAGCTTTTATTTGCTATTTGGCTAGACAAGACAGCTTCCTATAATTTAACAAAGGAATACACCTCCACCATGGACTTAGGGTTAAACATCCTCACTAGCATTTGGATCTCATCTTTCAACCCAGCAAGAAAACAACTCACAACATAATTTTCACTTAAATCTACCTTGGTTAGTAATAGATCAAACCTATTAAGATACTCTTGTACTGACCCCAATTGTTTCAAATTTTTAGCTCAATCATGGGATTTGAGAATACTTGATCACCAAATCTAGCACTAAGAGCCTCCACATACTCTGTCCAATTGGGTACTACTTCAGATCTACTCTTCATGATCCCCTTATGTTATTGAATGACCTTCAAGCTAAAATGAATTGAAGCTAATCTTATTTTACATTCATTAAGAGTAGAATCCATCTCAAAGAATTGTTTGGCCTTATATATCTATTCAACTAAATCGATACCATCAAAATGGGGAAACTCTAATTTGGAAATTGGTTAGAGTTCATGTTACCTGTAGCTTATGTCTCAACTCCCTGCCTTTATCCCATTATATGAATTTCACTGGTCTCTTGATTCACAATATTTTTATTCCTCGAAGCCTTCGTAAGAGCCCTTGACTAACTTACTTGAAAAGTCAGGCCAATTACGAGCTCCCTTAGCTCCAATATCATCTCCTTCTCCCTTTTCTGATCACTGCTTTTAATCATAGCCTCTAAGTTTGCTTCTACCCTCTTCAACTCTTGAGATCTGTTTTCTGTCATGGGTTTAAACTTTATAGGTCTAAGGATCAGTACTCTGATACTAAATACTGTGTGAAAAGAATAAAGAGTACAAAAAGAATGGAAATAGAAAAGGAAATATGATGCAAAAGTGCAGGTAACGAATATATTGCTATTGTTTCATTTTAAAAAGGAAAGTAATACGGCTCTCCTCTATTTATATCTTATACACTCAGCTGCCCCCAATAACAACTTACGTAATACCCGACATCCCATTTCTTCACAGCAGATTTTGATGCAATTTCTGAGAAACCCACGTGGTCATTTATGGTCTTTTCCAGTATTAGTCTTTTTTAAGTCATCAAAATCTTGAGCAACTACTTTTAAGTTCGTTAATACAGGTAGAGAAGTTGTTAGATGAAATGTCTTGTAGGAACAAAGTGTTGTGGTCCATTGTAATTCACGAGTATCCGATAAATGGTTATCATGAAAATTCCATAAAATCGTATTCCTAGACGAGTGCATCTGGTTTAGTGCCTGATTGTTTTCACTTTGGATGGACTTCTTGTTTACATTGTATCTATTGGTAGTATTAAGTGTTGTGCTTACGATGTCTGTCCATGGACTTATTTCTAAGACTGGGTTTGGTTCTGATTTGATTGTGAGTACTGCATTAGTTGAAACATATAATGTGGAAATCTATTGGATCCATGCAAAGTATTCAAAGAACTAGAGGGCTCAAGTTTGTTTTCTTACAGTGCTATTATCTCTGGGTTTGTTTACAATGGATTATATGAAGAGGGTGTTCTGCTTTTTGCGAATTTCAATAAGTTCGGTTTAGTACCTAATGTGGCTATAATGCTATCACTTATATGTGATTTTGCTTCTTTAAAAAGAAGGGATCTTGCTGAATGTATCCATATATTGATCATTATGCTTGGTCTTGATGCATTCATATCAGTTAATAATGCAGTTCTTCTCTTATATTAGGTTTCAAGGATGTGAGTGCTGCTCTCAGGGTTTTTGTTAGGATAGAGTATAAAGATATTATTGGTTAGACAATAGTAACAGGTTTATTGGTTAACCTTAAACAAGCCTATGGTATTCTTTTGCTATTCCCCAAGATGAGGAAAGGTAAGGTCGATCTTGATTCAATAGCTCACTTGCATCTCATTTCAGCTAATGCGAACTTGGATGATCTGAAAAGAGGAAGACAGATCCATGCTCAAGCTATAGCATGTGGATATACATCAAATGTTTCTCTTGCAAATTCCATCATGATCATCGAAAAATCGAAGGGGGTCAATTTGTTTCGCAAACTTCTTTAACACGAAAAGAAATAAAAACAAGCAAAACTGAAATAATAAAAACACCAAAAATTTGATAACGCAGTTCCGCACACCTTGTCTACGTCTGCGAGGTCCTCACTTAGATTAATAACTTTTACTAAAGTATAATAGATTTATACAAGATCACTCTAGAGCTACACCGCTCAATTCTTGCAACTATCTCTCAACCTCACTACCCGTGAAAGATTTTCACACCCGATAACACGAATAACTCGTGTTAACCTCGTCAGAGGATTTTTCTAGCTACTTTCACTCAAAACAATAATAAATAAAAATAGCTCAAGTATTTAATCAACTAATAATCGAACGATAAAATACTTAAGACATAAGAAAGACTTCCCTA
This sequence comes from Erythroxylum roigii, assembly GCA_027576455.1. Classification (NCBI taxonomy): domain Eukaryota; kingdom Viridiplantae; phylum Streptophyta; class Magnoliopsida; order Malpighiales; family Erythroxylaceae; genus Erythroxylum; species Erythroxylum roigii. The sequence continues at coordinate 34,218,061 of JANZXV010000212.1, read as the reverse complement.
TGGCTTTTATCTTCTTGAAATAAACTAGCTGAAACTCTTCACAGAAAAAACAACTCATGGTGTTTCTTCAATTAAAAGCCAAAAACCACTTCACCGAAGATGAACTTCACTGTATCATAAAATCCAAACATGTGCAACGCTTTGCTTACAAAAACAACTTCACCGTGGTTCATACAAAGGACATGTTAATCACTGTATAGATGAAAACACTGAGCCTCCACCAAGTTGTCTCACATACGGACACCCGATGCTCCGTAAGTCTGATTCAAGATGCATTATTCAGCTCTCAACAACATGTGCACAGCTAGCAGTCCCCAATCATCGACACACAACCCACACAACTTCAATAACTCCCACACTATCTTCAATTGCCACACCACCTCGACTAGGATACTTCACATGTGTGTTTTGATAGAATTCAACAACAACCAATAAATCACATGTTTTAATATCTTTTAAGATTCCACCGTGAATAGGAGATCTAGATAGAATTTATATTTAAGATGGACTTCTATTATAAATCAAGGATCTGTGCAACACCAACTCAGGAGATTTATGCCAGCTGCCTATGGACGTGTATGATACCAACTCAACCAAGTCAAAAGAGCCCAATTCCAAAACTCAACATCCAATTTATGCACATATTCATCAATCCATATAACAATTTCAATTTTCTTATATGTCAAATTTAAAATGCCAAAACTAAATAAGGAATATATAAAATATATCCTAACAATCATGTATTCAAAGTGCAGTGAATTTGATTCTTCAAACTTTGTGTTTGATCAAACAACTAAGAAAAGTTTAGTTTCTTAGGCTGTAGTGATTTTGGGGTATTTGTAGAATGGCTTGACAAAGGAGGCATTACATTTTATGATTAAGGCAAGACAAGGAAACTTCTCATATGATGCAATAATGTTAGTTTGTGCATGGACAATTTCTGGAGAGCTTGTTGCTTTAGATTTTACTCACTACTTCCATTATTATGTTATTGAGGTTGATTTCTGTCAATAGGGATCAATTCTGACTACTCTTATATCTACATACTCAAAATGTGGTAACGCAAACCTTGCCCACGTTGTTTTAAGGAGGGAGACCTCTAATAAATGTGATCTCTTGGAATGCAATTATCAATGGCTATGAGATCAATGGACACTAAGAAACTGTAGTTGCTCTCTATTATGAAATGAGGAACAGTGAGGAAGATCCTGATAGTGCAGCCGACTTGTCCATTTCGAGTGCTTGTAGTCATTTAGGCTTGGTAAAGGCAGGTTTGATGATTTTCAGTCAGATAATCGAAGAAGACAAAATAACACCTAGGTGTGAGCACTATGGATATATCATTGACTAACTTGTGTAAGGAGGCGACCTATATGAATGGGTTTGTTAGTGAAGGTTGGGAAGAAATTCATCAAAATGTTGGAAGGGTGTATAAGTGAGATAGAAGCTTTGGAAGAGGAAACTCTCGTGCTTTTTTCATTAATACTGTGGTGTTTATATACACAAACTGTACATTGAAAAGGAATAAAAACTGTATGTAACAAATATTCTAACTAACTATTGACAAGTATGAGGACACAAGGGCGTCGTGTGAATTTACAGAGTGGAAAAATGATGGTACGGGTGAGAGTGCAGCGGTTGTCTATGGGTGCTATTGTTGTCGATGAAAAATGTGGATGCTACAGCCCCTCCTCAAGTTGGAGGGTGAGTAACCCCAACTTGGCAAGAATAGCAGAGAGGGAGTGCTTGGGGAGAGCTTTAGTTAAGGCCTTTTCTAATTGATGTTTGGAGGATAGGTGGGTTGTTTGAATGAAACCTTCATGAACGGCATTGCGAACTAAATGGCAGTCTGTCGAGATGCTTTGTGCATTCGTGAAAGACGGGATTGTTAGAGATATGTATTGCAACCAGGTTGTTGCATTGGAGAGGAATAGGGAGCGGGAGAGAAACTTGTAGGTCACGGAGAAGAAAGCTGATCCAATTGATTTCGCAGAAGGTGCTGGCCATGCTCCGGTATTCAACTTCGGTGGAAGATCTGCTCACCGTGGCTTGTTTATTGGTTTTCCATGAAATTAGGGAGGAACCTAAGAATATGCAAAAGCCAGTCAGAGATTTTTGGGTAAATTTGCAGCCAGCCCAGTCAGCATCGGAGAAAGCATATAGAGAAGGGGTGGCTATGAATGAGTAGAGCAGAGCCTTGTGGATGGTGCCTGATAAGTATCGTATGACATGTAAGAGGGCTTTCCAGTGAGAATGGCGTGGTGTGGTAGTAAATTGACTGAGTTGTTGGGTGGCAAAGGTGATATGGGGACGAGTGAAATTCAAGTAGAGGAGTTGACCAACAACTCGTCTATATTTTTTAGGATCAGTCAACAATGGGCTATCATCAATATTGAGTTTAGAATTTGGAGTCATGGGAACCTCGATGGGTTGTAAGTCTGTCAATTTGAGACTTGCTAAAATATCACGTATGTATTTCTGATGAGAGAGTAACACACCACTCAGTGATTTGACGATTTCGATGCCAATAAAGTATTTGACATTGCCCATGTCTTTAATAGTGAAAGCACGATTGAGGAGTTGTTTGACAGCACAAATCAATTCTTCAGAGGGACTGGTGATTAATATATCGTCAACGTAAATAACCAAAGCAACAAAGTGATGGTGGGCACCTTTCGTGAAGAGACAGTGGTCTGATTCCTTCTGAGTGAAACCAAAAGTTGTGAGAGTTGAGGTTAGTTTCTTGTTCCATTGCCACCCTGCTTGTTTAAGATCGTAAAGCGATTTTTGTAGTCGTAAAACTTCTCCCGTATGAGTTTTATGGTACCCTTGTGGTGGAGTGATGTAGATTTCTTCGTCGATACGCCTATGTAAGTATGCGTTGTTGATGTCGCAATGGTGAACTGGCCATTAGTGGGTGGCGGCTACTGCAAAGACAGTGCAGATGGTTGTGATTTTAGCCACCAGAGAGAAGACGTCAAAGTAATCAACGCCTACAGTTTGCTTGAAACCTTTCACCACGAGGCATGCCTTTCGTCAATCGATTGAGCCATTGGGATGGCGTTTGATGTGGTAGACCCACTTTGTCGTCAACAGTTTCTTCCCTGTGGGCAGAAAAGCTGGAACCTAGGTCTCATTATTTTCAAGTGATTCAATCTTTACCTGCATGGACTCAAGCCATAATGGGTCATGTTTAGCAGTATCGTATGAAAATGGTTCATGGTCAGTGGATATATTTGCCAGAAAAGTGGTATGGGGTTTAGAAAAATGGAGTTGAGTTGTGTCTATGGGGGGTTCTGGTGTGGTAACGTTGAAGGAGGTATTGGGAAGGTTGGTGACATAATCGTTGAGGTAAGAGGGTTGTTTGCATTGTCTTGTGCTGAAACGTGTTGGGTAGATGGGAGTTGGCGGTGGTGAAGAGGAAGATGGAGGGGAGGAAGATAGGAGATTTGGGTTTTCGGGTATGGGTGGTGGATCTGGTGAGGTGGGGTCAGGTAGGTTGGGGTAGTATATGTTTGGGCTTTGTGATTATTTTGGGTTAATAGTAATATGTGGGTCTTGGGTTTCAAAAAGGAGTTTTTCTTTTGGTGTTTCTGGTTGGATGTAAGGAAAAATTTGTTCATAGAAGGTAACATCTCGACTAAATATTATTTGTCGTGTATCAATCACAAATAGTTTATAAGCTTTCCTGTCGGTCGCGTATCCAAGTAGTAAACATTTCATGGCTCTAGCTTCTAATTTTTCTTTGTGGGGTTTTGTGTTTGTTGCATAGCATAAACATCCAAAAGTCCTAAAGTGGTCATAAGTGGGTGGCTTGGAATATAATATTTCATATGATGTTTCCCAAGATAGAATTTTTGTTGGTAGGCAATTTATGATGTGGGTTGCTGTTAAGATTGCATCACCCCAAAATTCTTTTGGTAAGTTGGCTTTAAATATAAGAGCTCGGGTTATTTGAAGTAGGTGTTTATGCTTACATTCTACGACATCATTTTGTTGGGGTGTATAAGCACATGTTTTTTGGTGAATAATCCCCTTTGACTCAAAGAATTGTTGGTTAGAAGCGTTGACAAATTCGGTTCCATTATCGGTTCGTATTTTTGTGATTTTGTGGCAAAATTGGGTTTCGATCATGGAGATAAAAAGACTGATTGTATACTGAACTTAGGCTTTGCTACTCAAAAGGAAAGTCCAAGTAGCTCTACTAAATTTATCCACAATGGTTAAACAATACGTGGAGTCGTCAAGGGCTTTTGTTTCGTATGGGCCCCAAAGATCCATGTGAATTAGCTCAAAAGGTCTATTAGCTGTTATAATATGTTTTCCGAATGATTTCTAGGCTTGTTTTGCTAAGGGACATGTTTCTCAAAAGAAACCATTTGGTGGCTTAATATGTCGAAAATGTAAATGTCCTAAAACCTTAGTGGATACGTGACCAAGTCGAAAATGCCATAAACTAAAATTATCAATAGCATTACAAATAAAATGTTTCATTGAGATAAAATTGTAAAGATGGACCTTTCTTCGAATTTGGTGGTAGGAAGTGATGAGGTTTGAGCCTGTAAATGCCCCCAACTTCTTCACAACTTGCTACAATGGAATTATTTTTCGGGTCCTGCAATATAACTTTGTTTGATATAAATACGACAACTAAGTGATTTTCCTTAGCAAGTTTGCAGACTGATAAGAGGTTATGGTGGAAGGTAGGAAAAATCAGGTGTGGGATCAATGTGTTTGAGTAATTTCTGGTTATAGGTCATATGGGTTGATGCACCTGAATCCACTATCCATGGAACAAATTCATACTTAGAGCTAACATTATCATTATGGTTAAAGTGCATACCTGCGTAGCTGTTAAGAGCTACGTGATTCACTTCATTAATACCTTTTCCCTTGACTAGGCACATCAACTCCTAGACCTGTTTGTTTAAAACACTAAATTGTGACTCTTGCTCGATGCCTTCACTGTTTAAGTTCCTTTGCCCAATGTCGATGGGACTTTCAGCTACTGCTCCAGCATAGCCATTTCTTTCCCTTGTGCATTTTTGTTTTAATTCCTTGAACCATTCGGGGCTCTCCATGGATCCTAAAACACGTATCCACTGTGTGTCCCCTCTCATGGCAGTGGGTACAATATTTATCTTCCTTCCTTACGTAGCTCCTTATTCGGTTCATCGAGAAAGCTTCTCTATTCTCTGTTTTCCTGTTTCCGATGGGTTTTGCTATGAGAGTTACATTCATTGTGGCCAGTCTAGCAACATTTCTCTGTTTTTCAACGATAAGAATCATGGAGTAAGCTTTATTCACAGCTGCTAAAGGATCATTCAACATCACTTGGCTTACTACACTTCCGTACTCCGCTTTAAGCCCCATCAAAAATTGGACTAACCTTGTGTTATCTTCCACTGTGCTGTTAAGTTTACCAACCTCACACGGACAACTCCTATAAGGCATGACGCATCTGAGATCATCCGAAAGTCTTTTTAGTTTTGTGAAGTAGTTCGTCACCGACTTATTTCCTTGCCTTAGGTTGCTGATTTCCTGCATTAGTTGGTAGATTTGAGGTCCATTGCTTTCACCGTACCTGGATCTTAGCTTTGGAAGAGGAAACTCTCTTGCTTTTTGCATTAATACTATGGTGTTTATATACACAAACTGTGTAATGAAAAGGAATAAAAACTGTACGTAACAAATATTCTAACTAACTACTGACAAGTATGAGGACGCAAGGGTGTCGTGTGAATTTACAGAGTGAAAAAATGATGGTACGGGTGAGACTGCAACGGTTGTCTGGGGGTGCTGTTGCTGTCGGTGAAAAACGTGGATGCTGCAAAGGGTTTGGTCACTGGATGTGTTCTTCGTGATAAATGTAGTGCTAGCTGAATTTGCTGCAAAGCACATATCTGAACAGGAACCAGAAGAATCAGACCATCTCATGGTGTTCTCAAATATCTATGCATCCGTGGGTAGGTTCTAGGATAGTGAAGCGTACGTAGAGAGCGAGTATCCAGAAGAAGGGGTTAATCCAGAGTCCTGGGACCAGCTGTCTAAAAGGAAATTCATTTGACTTTGGTTTAAGATTTTTATCTTTGAAGTGAAAATGGTATAATCTTCGTGCACTTTGGACTCAACAATATTATCGTCCTGAATCAAGAGAACACCAATGTCCCAGTTCCCGTGACACCCTGGACAAATTAAATCAATCGCTTATTCTTCCCTAAAAGGGTTGAAAGCAATACGAAAAATGAACTTTATCTTGCTCAAAGTATTCGTATATGGCGCCTGAGGAATTCGCACTCATCTTGGTCAAGAAGTGTTGGACACATTTCCTCCTGAATGATTTCCTCTTTATCTACACTGTTTGCAAATCACGGCATATGGCTTGAACACAGATCCAGTATTTGAATATAAATGGATCAGGTGTGCCAAAGCCCAAGGACAAAAAGGCTTCAACTTAAGTTTTCTCAAATCCAGGTGATATTCTCTTAATTCTTAAAGTTGATACTTAAAAGTTGGAAGGTGGTTGAGGAATTTTGTTGCCCATGGAAAATGGTTCTTGCCTCCAATTAATACTTACCATGAGGCAAAGTCATAATCTCCTTCCAATAGTCCGTATCCATTTGTTATCGATTGTTGAAGTCATTGCGACTTCCATACACACGAGGCACTGGAAGTAACTCAATATTAAATGCTCAATGAGGATGGAAGATGCTGATATGATTCGACTTTACTGACATTGAGCTCTATATATGTAGGTGATCATCTCACTGCTGTTTTAATGACATACAGTAAACACTCTTGCTCCCACCTGACTAAACATTTTAACAATATAGATATTCAATACAACTCGTCCACAAATTTTCATGAGCTTGGATTACAATGTGGCCTCTCATATCTCAGACACCAGAGTAACATACTTGTATATATGCCTTGATGGTCACCAGCTTCATTCCAATCAAAGGCAAGTTTGCTCAGAAACTTGCAAAGGAGGTATCTGTTGGCACAATTTCCAATATAGCAATATTCTGTCTGAGGAAAAAACAATAGGGTAACATATCCATTTATTGTTTGACATATAAAGTGTGGTGGTCAAAACCCTAGCAGAATGTTACATTCTTACATTGATTAGTTTGATTCTAGAGCTTACAAGTTTGATGGGAGAAACATCTTCCTGCGTTAAGAATCAGACCATATGTTATGTGGTACGAACACTCTTAAAACGCTAATGTGATTAATGTCAAGCCAATCAATTCAATTGTGCTTTATTCTCAATGCAAAATTTTATAGTTCAAGTGTACGTATGATAGAATGCTTTCCTACATTGGAAATAAGAACCTGATTGGTTTGCTTTTGTCTCATCCGTTCCTTTTGTGTTAAGTTACTGCTTAAAAAATAAAAATAAAAAAAGATGAAAGAAAACCAATGATTGAGAGTGGGCTCAGCCAGTTTGCCATGATAAGATTGGTCAAGTATTTCAAGGCTTTCTATATATCTTCCTTCTTTATATTTCAGATGACAATAAAAGGTTAAGAAAATGCAGTGGTGGGATGAATCGACAAGACTCTTAAACAATTTCTTGTTAATGCCACACAACCATGAGGCATGCGAATGAGTCGTTACTAATGTTAGTTTCGTTAGGACAAATTATTCGTTAAGATCACTTTAAACAACATAGTGGTAGACACTATAGCTTTCAGATTAAAGAATTTCTAGTTAGTAAGATATGACTGACATATTCTCTATGTTGCTCAAGTCTACGTATCTGATTTGCTTTTAGTAGGTACGATCTTGTCCAAAGCAGGACTACACCTTGACTTGTGGATTCTATTTGAAACAACGAATTTAAGTAACCTTGCTTTTAATCATAAAATAGAAACATATGCACAAGGAAACAAAAGGGTTGCTCGGATGTCACGTCCAGCTGTTTTTTCATTTAGGTACATTTAGAAATTTGAACCTTATAGTTGGATGGTTGTCGCCTTTCATGTTTATGATAGGAGGTCCAAAGATTAGTACCTAATCTAGGAGATGCAATTTGGATAAGAACAAAAAGCTTGCCCTTATCCTGTAACCCTCCACATCTCAGTCTATAGGAGAAAAAGAAAAATAACAAAAGTAAATGGGGACTCTTTCATCTGTGAATTTTACTCCTGGGACCTAGATGACAGGAATTGAGTTTCCCTTTATGATTTAGTGTATAGACTAGTATTATTGATCTATGAGGCCTCTAGTGCAATCAGTCATTCGGTAGGACTCTGATAAAGCTCAAAGCATACACAAAATAAACAAAGTTAGCTGCTTTGACATATTTTGTTTTTGTCTTCCTTTCTCCCGAGTATCTTAAATCATTGTGTAAAAGGATAATATTAATGTTAAGAATATTTCTATGGAAGTGAAGGCTTTTCTCGGAAAAGAAAAATTGAATGAGATCAGAATTATGGAACTGATTTTAACTGGAGTGTTATTGAATAAACAATTGTCTTTGGAAGCAGTCTTCTTAGTTATGTATTGGGACCCGATCTCGGAACCGAACCCCAACCGAAAAACGGAAAATGAAAACGAATACGTAAATGGAAAACGGAAAGAACAGATCAAAAGCAAGATGAATAACAAAGAGCGAAAGCGGAATCGAAGGAACGAATCCTAAACTCGATAGCGAAATCGAAGGAACCGAAGGTGAAACGAATATCCGACATCCGCGAACCAAAACTTTAGAAAAGTATCACGATGCATTGGAAACCTTAAGACTAATCAACACAATCTAATTTCCCATTTGGAAAATTCAACCGTTCTAATCTCAATTCGCAAAAAAAATCTTCTTATCCATTCATATATATCTCAAAATTTCTTCTTTTAACCCAAGTCTTATTCTTATTCTTATTCTTATTCCATCATTATTCAATTTCATCCAAAACG
>JANZXV010000212.1:34196642-34209045 GCA_027576455.1 Erythroxylum roigii | reverse complement strand
TGTTGCACTTGAAGGGTTGAATTTGGGGTGATTATGAATGCATATGGTGTTAGGATGGAAGTTGGAAGCTTTGGAGAAGCTTTAGAGGTAGTTTTGGACCTTTTGCTCAGTGCATGTCCATTAAACGGACATGAATGTCCGTTTAACAGACCTTCTTGGGTGAAAAAGGACCCTTTGGCCAGTGTGTGTCCGTTAAACGGACATGGATATCCGTTTAACGGACCTTCTCGGACGAATTTGGGCTGTTTTGCCAGTCTGTGTCCGTTAAACAGACATGCATGTCCGTTCAACCGACATTCTCGGGTTAGCTACAGTAAATCACAATTTTGACTAGTTTAGAGGCTGAATCTCGTTTTGTGGTCTTCATAATAGTTGTAGATCTCGATGTCTTCTTTCCAGTGGTCTAAAAATGAAATCAATCCGACATTTGTGGTGAAAGTTATGGCTTTCGCACCGGGATAGGTTCAAATCGATTTAGGGTATGAACATATTCGATTCTTTTGATCATAACTCCCTCATATGACCTCGAATTGAAGTGATTCTTGAAGAAATAGATTCCTACGACATATATCGTTCCCTCCATAAAAATTTGCATCATTTGGAGTTGATTTGAGAGAGTTTGCATTAAAGTAAGTGAGAGGTCGGTTAAGAGAGCATGTTTGGGGGTATGAGCACATTTAGGCTTTTTGAGCATATCTTGAGCTTTAGAGCTCCGATTGAGATGCTTCTTTTTTCAAAAGAAACTAGAGACTTAGAGCTATAATGTCTTTAAAGAAGTCAATTTGAAATTCGGATTTGAAGATTTCCAAATTCTGTTCGCAAACAGGAGAAATGAGTTCAAGCATAGTGACTGTTTTGTATGGGCACGCCTTTGAGCAAATTGTGAGCAATTTTTGGGATGTTACAAGAATAAATATGAATTGAGGATGGCAAATGAGGGTTAGTTGAAGTATCCTTATAGGGTGCTTTGTGCACGTCTTATGTTTATGGTATTTTGGAGTGATCGTTGGGCTTCGAAAACGGGACCCAACATTATGTATGTAAGAGAATAGACTGCTTTCCCACGGGCAAGGCCATGTTGAGAATTTTAGAATGAGAAAATAACTAAAATAAAGTAGAATAGAAAAAAGATAATACAACAGGTAATTTTATTGATTGATCTATATTTACAATGACATGAAGGCTTAAATATATAGAGAATGAAATAACAAATTTAACTCATATCTAGATAAAAATTACACAAACAAATCAAATTCAAAAGTATAAATCCTAACTAGATAATAACTTTATCTTAATAAATAAAATTTTATCTTTTAACAAATATCTTATCTTTAAACAAAAACCTCATTTTAAACTTTGAATCAATCTTTCCAACATTCTCCCTTGATTCAAAGTTGCAGAAAATTTAAACTCTATGGAGCACATCTCTTCAAATTTCTTATTTGTAAAGCACTTCTCTTCACTGTATGATGCACTTTCTCATCACCATCTTCAAATTTGTATGATGCACTTTCTCATCACCATCTTTAAATTTGTATGATGTACTTTCTCATCATCTTACTATTGTTGGGCACTTCTCTCAACTAATTCAAAAAAGATTCTCTTCACTGTATGATGCACTTTCTCATCATCTTACCATTATTCAACACTTCTCTCAACTAATTCAAAAAAGAGTTTCTTCTTCAACCACTTCAACTAAATTTGTATGGTCTTCTTTTTTAAAATCTGGAACTCTTTTGCAGTTATAGCGTTGAGGCTTTCCTTGCTTCTAGCTTCTTCTTCTTCATGAGCCCTTATAATTGTTGAATTGCTGGTAGCCATGGGAATTCACTCAATTTCACAGTCCCTCAAGGATCTAAAGCTCTGATACCATGTTGGATTTTAGAATAGAAACTAACTAAAATAAAGTAGAATAGAAAAGAGATAATGCAAGAGGTAATTTTATTGATTGATTTATATTTACATTGACATGAAGACCTAAATATATAGAGAATGAATTAACAAACTTATCTAATATCTAGATAAAGATTACGCAAACAAATCAATTCAAAAGTTTGAATCCTAACTAGATAATAATTTTATCTTAATAGATAAAATGTTATCTTTTAACAAATATTTTATCTTTAAACAAAAGTTCATTTTAAACTTTGAATCAATCTTTCCAACAGGCCATATACGTTTGTTTTCCATTTACCACTTAGATTATGTCTCACCCTGTTGCTTTGTAACTAGTCGTGGCAATACTCACGACATCATTGGATCAAAATTGGCTTTCTATCACGAGACTCCTCAAGTCCTAACAACATTCTTCCCATCAGACAATGAGATTGACCCAAACACAATACCATCATCTTTTAACACCAAAGTCCTGCTATCTATAGTCACTGTCACAATAAAACTTCTCTTTTTGATTACCGAAGTGAGTAGCAACTTCCCCGACTTCCTTTCGACTTTAACCCAACTTTAGAGTGATACACAGCATTGGGTTGACCCACACTAGTCACTGTTTTGACAAACGCTTGGCTGCTAGTCCCTATCGCTGAGCTTAGAATAATGCTTCAATTGAAAGTTAAGTTTCTCTGGCAAAGGCCTCTTTAACGGACAATTCACAGGTGATCTTCTCACCACCTGAATTGCCTTAGCCCCGTATCCTATTCTACATATATAATAGCCTCGTATCCTATTCTACACATAAAATTCACATAATTAATCATTATTAATATCATCATACACAGGTTTAGGATCCACTGCTTGATCAAGGTGAAGATACACTGTGCCATGATCATATGTAGTCACAGGTTTCCCACTAGCTTCATTGGTCATTGCCAGCATTAGATTATTAGCCGTAATTGCAGTGATCATCACTACAGAATGAATTGCTTAAGGACATCAATCAGAATTAACATGATAGCTTGATATTGGATTCAGTTTTCCCTGTATCCAAATCAAGTCCAATTGGTCCAACATCAGTCTAAGTAGCACACCAGCTGCAATCTGTTAACAAAATAGAAATAAAATAAAATTGAAGCAACTTATTTGAACGCAAGACGTCGTGAAAACCACTGCCCTAGTTAGGAAGTTCCTTACTCTTTCAATGTGGGACACAAACTAAAGAGAGAGAGAAATGTTCCAAGTTTTGGAACAACACTAACACAATCAAGTCCGGTTTAAGAATCTCAAAATTCATCTCATTATCCCCCTATTGAAAAATGATGCCACCAATGGCTCAGCTTTGGTACTGATCAAAGTACCTTTAAAATCAATAGTAGCCATTAGAGTTGAATTTGTCGAAACATAGACCTTAAGGGAATTAATGGCATTACCCTCCATTGACCTCATAATCTTCCTCGGTCACAACAAATCAAAATCTTTCTTTCAACTAAATTAGGGCCTCGAGTGTTCTCCATACACAAAAAAGCTGACAGAACACTAAATTATCTTGAATATACGAGAGAATACATTTTGCCTTTCAACGGCTTGCTAGATTACGAGGACATTCTACTTAGTCTCCGCCCTTCGCCAAGAATCAGCAGGTGCTAGCATCGACAGTCACCAACCACGACGTCAAGTTCTTCACTTGACACAAAAATGTATCTACCCACTACGTTATAAGATTTGATTGCAATAGGATCGAAATAGTAAGGAGAGCGGATTGCACTACCAATGCTATTGATGGAGATGGAGATGGAGATGAAATTGACACCGCTACTGATCATCGTGTCGAATGCTGCCAAGATGTCAGAGTTGAAGCAATCGACATTCTTCTATAACATTTTTCCTTACAAGCTTTTGATGCCATGCCTTTGGTAATGTCGACAATGTGACCTTCCATGCTAGCTAGGAACAAGTGGCACCCTATAGCCGTCGACATTATGTGCGTGTCGTGGCCGTTAGCATTTATCGAGGACCTAAACTCAATTGCCTTATTGATTCTGCTATTCGTGTTAAGTGTCCAACCCTATTTTGAGACTTTATATGATTGTAGACATCTTTATGATTCATGAGGATGACAAAAAAGTGGACATAAGTTGAATGAATCTCTTTTAAGGAGAGACACAGTAGTATAGGGTGCTACACGCCCATTTCCTTACTCCCACAACCGTCTATATTGGCTGTATAAGCACGCACACCCGTATAGAGTGACACACATCTGTGTCTTCACTTACACAGCTGTATGGATCAATCGTGTATGTCCCCAAAACAGTGTAAAGAAGGACGTGAAAAGCAAAACATATATGGTTGTGTACAGGCTTGTGTCATAATATACACAGCTGTGTGTGACGACTGTGTATCTCTCTATGGCCTTGTACATCTACGAGTGAATCATTACTGAGGACACAAGGTCACTTACATGGATGTGTATGTGATCGTAAAAGTGAGGAAAAAAGATAGAGGACAAGTAGAGTTGGATTCTCATACTCTTTTTATTGTTTTTGGGATTGGTTTGAGTGTTTGCTGATTGTTACATCAACTTGGTTTCAATCCTGAAACTTTGTGAGATAACTTATTGTTGTAAGGTGTGAGATAACTTTAGTGGATTTGCTTGTTGGTTTGGCCCATGGTTTTTTTCTTTTACACTGAAGAGTTTTTCACGCAAATTGCAACATCCCACTACCATAGAGTATATACCAAAACATCCAAGGATATTCAAGTACATAACCTATGATAATGGTATGCTAGAGCAAAAACAAATCCAACTTACACATCACATCAACTAACATGACTTAAAAGTCAGTAAATTTTAAAACCATTCATTGCATTCATTCACAAAGTTTACACTATTTCCATTAGACAAATATTTACAAAACCTCATACAGGTTCTAGAAAAAATATAAAATAAAAGCTATAACTCTCTAACGTCAGTTGACAAACCTCTGAGCCATAACTTAGTCCAAAACATTCTTTTAATCCAAAATAAACACTAAGTCTCGTGTCTCGTACCTGAAAATCACGTTGCAATTTTTATGAGTTTTGCGAACTCAATAAGTGAACCATCATTGATGATTTCACTGGATTCACATACACAAATCACATATTTCACAATTATTCATACAAAACATATATATTCCAAATACTCACACTATCATGGCACATCATTTAATCATTGCGAATCAGATCATATATAAACAAATACAGATGCATATGAGGCCCCACATTCGTTATTATTGTTGTGACCGAGTGCCTATCACATATACAAATACTAGCCCATTGGGCTCAGTCAGAAACATATATCACGGAACATAGCTCTACATGTGGAATCATATATCACGGAGCAAAGCACTACGTGCAAGCACTACGTGCAAGCACTTTCATACTGGCTACTCTAATCACAACGCCTTTGTGTGAGAATGCATTTTATGAAATGCATCAATTCAGAATCTACCATATATCACAATCATTTATAAAGCACAGCCAGAATTTCATAATCATTGGACCTAAGTCCGACATTCAACTTTCATTGAGAATTCACATAGCATAATACAATCAAAATTTCATAATCTTTGGACCTAAGTCTGGCATTCAACTTTCGTTGAGAATCTACATTTCATACAGAATTATCAAACAAACCAAAGCACTTCCAATACAGTCCCAAATAAATACTCATCGGACTTTAAGCCCAGACTTCATAAACAAATCGCAACAGTTCAATAATTGGAAGCTTAACAAATCAAATCAAATCAAATCTAGAAAATTCATCTAGGTTGACTTAGTACACTCCAAGAAGCTATTGCCTGGATGGTCTGACAATATCCGACTGGCGTCCGATATGGTCCTTTATAACATACACAACACATTTACAAATATCACATTTTTGCACAAATGTATAAGTATTTCTTTATGCACATGTACTTATATAAAATATGCTCAATGCATGTTCAATGACAATTCCGGGTATCTTATTGTGATCCTTATCATCAAATCAATCAGATATCAAAGTCCTCACTAAACTCATTTGTACTTATAATTTAGACCAAATAAAACAATGTGAAATCAATTTCAAAACCTAATTGACAACTTCAGATTTTTCTAACAACATGCTTTCGGATCAACTTTTCATAATTAATTTGATATAGTAAATGAAAAAATTAGGTAACACTTCCTTCTAAATAGTTGTACTCCTATGTCTTAAGTTTTCAATGATACCAAGTTCATCCAATTTGGTTTAGTGTACTGAAAGTTATACTTAATTTTCTTGTACTGTTCTAAAGCTTCAGCAGAATTCTTATTTCAACTTTTAATCAGATTCTGAAATTCTTAGAGACAGAATTAGAATTTAATCTCTTCATACAACTTGTAGCCTTATGTCTCTAGTATAATCAAAATTAATAATCATCTCATTATGAGGTCCACAGATCAAGTTATAGTCTCATTACCAAAGTATGTTTAGTTAAAATCATTCTAATTATCATACTTTAGAATAGTCACATTTCCATCTTAAATTCTTTAGTCAATCCATTTTAGAAAGCTATGATTTTTGGTGGAGATGTTCTTATGAAGCTATTGGTTCAAGAACCAAGTCATTTGGATATCGGATGAAGAAGTTATAACAAAAAGATTGAAGGATATTCAGAAATAAAAATTTCAGAAAAATCAATTGAAAGTCACGATCGTGCATTTGCACGATAGTGACTTTCACTAATTTGCACAACAACGATAAATGCACGATAGTGACTTTCACTAATTTGCACGACAACGATTTTCATTAATCCTGTGAAGTTGCTGTCGTGCAAAAGCACGATAGCGACTTTGTTGAATGATTTTGAGAAATCACCATCGTTCAAAAGCACGACGGTGCTTTTCTTTCTTCTTCTTCACCGAATCTATCTTCTTTTTCTCCTTCCATTTTCCTTATTTTTCCAACAAAACAAAATCCTAATTCATCTATTCCACATTTCTAACTCCAAATACAAACTCTACATAAATCAAAGTCAATTTTACACTTCAAAAATCACAAATCTGAAACTCCAACTATTCTTCCTATCTCTATTGTAACTTTTTCAGAAACTCAATCTCACATCAATTAATTCCAATATCTTGCAAACAATTCCTCTAACTCATTTTTAGCTCATCAGTACACATACACAATTTATAAATCCAAACTTCACACTTAACATCAAAATCTGATTCTCACCCATGCAACTTTAAATTTTCAGCATTTTTCCCACATTCACAATTTCAAATCCTTATCTGAATCATTTAGGACATGTATTCCCCGAACTCTAATGCTATACCTTCACATGCATATAATCATCCCTAACACTAGCCATCATCAAAATCATGGTTCAACAAAATTTTCAGCATATTTTAAACAACTCCACATTAACACCGAAACTACTCAACTTTTTCAATTCTTGCATGAACTCATTTTCAACCATCAAAACATCATTCACAACATCCAAAAACAAACTTAAACAGAACTTACTTGATGTTTCAGCAGAATTTCCAGTGGTAATATTAAAGACCAAGTTTCTATGGATGAGCAAGGAAAACAGTTAAGAAACACAATGTTCTTTCGGTGAAGAAAACAACAAACGAAGGAAAGAAAGCTACAGATAATTTCCTTCTCTAAAACACTTGCTACGTGTCCACTTTGCATATATTACATTTGTCATCCAATTAATCTGCCACATGTCACCACATATACAAGTCATTTGTCATATACATAAGTTGCCAAGTGTCAAGCTATAATTGGTCCAAATTTCAATAATTTTCTAAAAATTTACCAAAAATTTCAAAATACTTGAGATATACAAAAAGTGCCAAATCACATTTAATACACTCCAATTTAATCCACAATTTTCATTTATTAACCAATTTACCTTGAAATGCCAATGAATGCATGTACAATCATATGAATGTGCAAAAAAAAATGTATATGTCACAATTAATTTATGCATGATGTGCATTTTCCTAATTTTCTCAGAAATTTCTCATAAGTTATTATTCTAGCCTTAACATGGGTAACAGGATGTTACATAAATCTTGTTGTTTGTTTCAACGTTTAAGTTTCCTATTCTCATACTAATTTGTTGGTGCAAGTTAAAGAGTATTTTTATTATCAATATTTGGTTGATCTTTTAGAAAGTTGTTTTATTGTCTCCCAACAAGTGATAGTAGATCATTTGTAATGGAAGGTGGAAACAACTTTATGGCAAGTTGACATCGTCAAACTACTTTATTTGGAGACCCATAATGGAGGACCTTCTGTATTACAAAGATCTCTTTGATCCTATTTGAAAAACCGTAAGGGGTAGTAGTTTCGCAAAATTTTCAATCTTTCGTAGACGTCTCTAGCACAGATGAAAAGTACAAACAATCAAAACGAAATAATAAGAACACTAGAAATTTGGTAAAATAGTTTGGTATACTTTGTTTACGTCTGCGGGACCCTCACCCAGATTAATACTTTCAAGAGAGTGTAATAGATTTACTCAAGGTTACACTTAAGCAACATCGCTCAATCCTTGTAACTATCTCTCAACCTCACTTCCCGTGAAAGATTTTCACAACCAATAGCACGATCGACTCGTGTTAACCTTGTCAGAGGATTTTTCTAACTACTTTCACTCAAGGAACAATTAATAAAAAATAACTTAAGTTAAACCATGGTGTTTTATCTCACAAAGACCATCTCACAACCCCAGATGAAGAAGTCTAGAAAAGTAACATGCTGACCCATTGAATCTCTTCACCGTAGCTAACCCTTTCTTCACCGAAGCATGTCGTAGTGTTTCTTCAATTAATAACTAATGCCCACTCCACCGTAGCTAACATTCACTGTGCCATTTACTTTTCTCACTCAGCACACAATTCTTATTTAGCTATATTCCTATGTAATATTACATTCGTATATTTTTCTCCCTTCACCCTTCACTCACACACCGCCGCAACAATTTCCCAACGCAAGAGATTCACTTCTTCTGTGTTAGAAACGTGTACGACACCAACACCTTCAAGCAATAAGAGTCCAATATCAATTACACAACTACCATATCAAATTCAAAACACGCAGCAACCACTTCCTTCTGATTTCACTTATCTGCAATGTCCGCACAATCTAGCGTTAATACTATCCAATTGCCAACATGTCCAACATAAAACACTTCAATTAGCAGCATGATAATGGACTCCATTATAGTGTAGAATTCTTTCATAAACATAAGTGTGACAACCACTACAATTAAGATTTTATATGTCCAATTAAGATGCCAAAACTAAATAAAAGATATATATATATATAAATATAATATCTTAACACTATTTATTTGGACAAAGGTGTGAAGGATGATATTACTTTAAAAATTGAAAAGATGTCAGATATAGAATGAGAAAAGATCAAATGAAAAAAACTTAGCACAATTAGACAATGGGTTAATATGAACATATTTAACCATATGTCTTGTGAAACAAATCCTTTTGAGCTGTGGAAAAAGCTAGAAGGACTTTATGAAAGGAAGACTACCCATAATAAGACCTCTCTAGTTAAAAGGCTTGTGAACTTGAAGTTGAAAGCCAAGAAATTAGTGTCTGAGCATCTAAGTGATTTCTAAGATATAATCATCAAGCTCACTGCAATAAAGATCATTCTTGATGATGAGCTTCAAGCTTTGTTTTTGTTGAGTTTGCTATCAAATAGTTGGAAAACGCTAGTGGTGATGATTAGTAACTTAACTCCTAAAGGTGTACTCTCTTTGGATATAATTAAAGAGAGTATGTTCAATGAAGAAATCAGAAGAAAGGAGATGGGAATTAACAACATGCAAACTTTCGTGATAGAAAGTAAGGGAAGGAACAAGAGTAGGGGTCTTAAAGGGTGTCGCAAGTCTAAGAACCGTTCCAAGTCTAGAGGTAACAAAGATGTGAAGTTATGCTACTATTGCATTAATTTAGGACAGATTAAGAGGTTCTACTATAAGTGAAAGAGGGATCAGAGAAAGCAAGATCATTAGAATGATTGAGATGATAAGAATACAACTGCAACAACTTGAAGTATAGATGATGAGGTGTCCTTTGTTTGAGTGATAAGTGAATGATTCGATATTAGTAATTCGAGTTCTGAGTGAATGATTAACACAAAAGCTTCTTATTATTATATTCCAAAGGTGGAGTGCTTCTTAAACTGCAAGAGTAGAGACTTTGGGAGCATAAAGTTGGGAAGTCAAAGTTCTACCAAGATTATCAGTATGAGTGATATCTGAGTTCAAAAAAATGCTAGATGCTTACTATCCTTGAAAGATGTACGACACATCCTGATCTAAGGATAAATCTGATATTGGCTAATGTGTTAGATTAAGAAGGATTTTAGCATGGGATAGGAATTGGAAGTTGTTCAAAGGTGCAATGGTTGTTGTTTGAAGAGAGTTATATTGCTCATTACACTAGACACAATTAAAGGTATGTAGTGGTGGAGAAGTATACATAGTCGAAGAGGAAACTTCTTCATATATCTGACATTGAAGATTGGGACACATGAGTGAGAAGGTATTAAAGTTATTGGCTATAAATCCCTTATCCTAGTTAAGAACACACTACTGTTTAATCCTTATGATCATTATTTGGCTAGAAAGTAGCGTATATTATCTTTCAAGAGAAGATCTACAAGGAAGTTAGAGATATTGGAGTAGCTGCATTCAGATGTCTCTGACCCTATTGAGGAGGAGTCAAGAGGTGACGAATATTTTGTTACATTTATTGATGATATTTTAAGAAATAATTGAGTGTACATGTTGAACTTAAGTGTACATATTGAACTTAAAAAGTCAACTATTTGAAAGTTTCCAGAAGTTTCATGTAATGATAGAGAGGGAAGCTGAGAGGAAATTGAAGTGCCTGGAAACAAATAATAAAGGTTAGTATACTTCCAAGGTGTTTGAAGATTACTGTACATCACATGACATTAAACATGAAAAGACATAACCAGGGACTCCACAACATAATAGTGTTGTTGAGAAGATAAACAAAACAATTATGGAGAAGGTTTGTTTCATACTCAAAATGTCTATGTTGCCATACATTTTGGGATGAAGCAATCTGAACTACAATCTACCTGATTAATTAAGCTCCCTTAGTTCCATTGTATTTTGAGATTCTCGAGAGAGCTTGGACTGGTAAAGATATCACATATCATCATCTGAGAGTTTTTGGCTACAAGGTATTCAAATATATACCCAAGGATCAGAGAAAGCGGCTTGGCTCAAAGGCGATACGTTGCATCTTCGTTAGATATGGTGGTGATCAGTTTGGCTTCAGGTTCTATGATTTAGAGAATCATAAGGTGGTCCGGAGTAGGGATGTGGTATTTTAGGAGCAAGAGAGAGATGTTGATCTTCTAAGAGAAGATAAGTTATCACACAACAACTCATCATCTAGCATTGTTAACTTTTTGTCAATTTTTTCCACTATTAAGTAGTCTACAGGTGAAGGAGATAGAGTGTGTCACCAAACACTTGAAGATGATGATCAAATATAGCCTAGTAATGAAGAGTTATATAAACCACATTTGGATAATGCTGAAGATGAAGTTGTTGAGAATAATAAGCAGACGGAGCAATAGGATACAACAACTAGTGATATAAAACTTTGAAGCTCTACAAGAGAGATAAGGCCTTCTACAAGGTATCCAAGTTCAAAATACTTGTTAATTACCACTAAGAGGGAGCCTGAGAATGTGCAAGTTGTTGCATTTGCAAGATGCTGGATCTTATGAAGACAAAGATCTCTAGCTCACATCTATGAAGGAAGAGATGAATTCTTTGACGAAGAATAATACATTTAAGCTTATAAAGCTTTCAAAAGGTAAAAAGGCTCTGAAGAATAAATAGGTGTTCAAGATAAAGAAAGATAGTGACAAGCTGGTAAAGCACAAGGCAAAACTAGTGGTGAAAGGGTTTAATCAAAAGAAGGATATAAATTTTGATAAAATCTTGCCACTAATAATCAAGATGACCACAATTCGAACAGTTTTGGGTCTAACTACTTATATGGACCTTAAACTAGAATAACTGAATGTTAAAAATAGTCTTCTGGCATGGAGACTTGGAAGAAGAGATATACATAGAGTTGCCAGAAGGTTTCAAAGTAAAGACAAGAAAAATATAGTTTGCAAGTTGAAGAAAAGCCTATATGGGTTAAAACAAACTCCAAGGAAGTCGTATTGAAAGTTCGATTCTTTTATGACATATTATGGTTACAAACGAACTTATACCAGTGCTTGTGTGTATTGCAAGAAGTTCTCGGGTGATAACTGTAGGAAAATCCCGGTGTGTGTATCACATACACACGGTGCGAAAAATAAATTTTTTTTTGTTCCGGGACGTTCCTGAAACCCAGGATCCATGTGTCTATATGAAGAATCAAACCATAACGACCAAAGTAGACCGTCTCTAACGGTATCCACGCAGAG
>JANZXV010000212.1:34184123-34195088 GCA_027576455.1 Erythroxylum roigii | reverse complement strand
AAGAAATTATCCACTTGATTGATTGCATGTCGTACATGTTTATCACTTCTCATTGATTCTTGATTCTTAATGTTGTTGTTCAATTTAATCTATGATTATATCTAGGTTATTGTTTAATAAGATTGTCAGGATACATATTTCTAATCAATACTCTTAAGAGAAATTTTCCCCAATGAATGTTCATTAATAATTGCAATTTTACGTCAAGGATCCATAATAGCATGATAATGTTGGTGACCGAAACCAAGGTATTTTTTCTATTGACTTCTTTAGACTTAATTATTATTTCAACTTGTAATTTTTCCTTAAGTTTTCTTTTTCATTGTAGTGAGTAACAAAACCGCCCCCCTTTTATTATTTTCGTTATTTGAGCCGTTTGAATTCATAATTCTATAATCGCGAAATTCCTCGTGGGAACGATATCCGCTTATTGCTACTACATTAATTTGTTTTAACGGGAGTGAAATCTTTTATATTTGGTTGCAGGCGACAGCGTCACCAACATCAGATCCATTGAACTTAGGAAAAGATTTCTTTGGTTTCTTAAGTTTATAAAAATGAGTATTCATATATGGAGTTGTTTGCTGTGTGCAGGGAAAGATTTGAGAGGGTGGCTGATAAAAATTTGGATTCGTATGGTAAGAGGTATGGCCTGTATGGTGGGAATCAGAAGGCGATTGTGGTAGTTGAGTTGATCTCAGCGGTGTTGTAAGGAGAGGTTCTGTGATAGGAGTACGGGGGCATGTGGGTGGGGTGGATCCCTTTGTGCCTGTGAAGGATTGTTATGAGTGGCTGGAGGTGTAGTGAGTTCACCACTAGTATGGTTAGATGATTGTGAAAATTGCTGGATAAGAGTGTTTTGAATTTCCACCATTATTTTTTAAAGCTCCGTGAGATCACTAGCTTGCTTAGCTGTTGTTTCCTGCCAAGCGACTTTGTTCTGTTGTAGCTCTGAGGTGATAACAGCAAACCGTTCCTGGGTCTCCTGAGAGAAGGAAGAAAAAGACTCATCCAACCTTTTTACATCCCCAGAACGTGTTTCCACCATTTTCACAGGTATGGTAGGAGTGAGGTCTCTAATACCACTTGATGCAAGTGAAAGAGGGATTAACCCGATTTTGATTGATTAGATAGGGAGCTCAATGATGTCGAGCTAATAGGTGTGATCAAAAGAAGAAGAAGAAAGAGGAAAAGAACAGAAAGAATTGGAGAGAAGGAGGAGAATCATATTCTGTTATTCATTGTTTTCCTTCACAAACTCTGCCACTCAGGCTATAACAATACCAGCCCGACATTCCCGGATCGTGTAATGAAATCATCATTAATCTAACCCTTACACATGTCCTTACTAACTACCATAACTAGCTGATTCTCTTGTACTATTACTATTGGAGTGGACCAACATCTATTAACTATACCCACTACTATCTTCTTCTTTCAAGCCTCTTGATTCTTCTTATTTGCTGCCGCGACTTCGGTATCTTGAATCAAGTTGCTAGAAAAAATAAATGGCTCAGTGATGTTGACTTGGAGAAAGCTTATCATAACAAATGGTGGTTAGACAGCAAAAAATTGCATTATGAAATGAACAGAAAACTACCCAAGACTGTGTTCCTTCAATGTCAATGATGTGTTGACATAGGTAATTGCAGCAGAAAAAGCAAAGTGAAAAGTACATACATAGTCATGAATTTAGCAAACATTTGAGGGTAACACCAGCCAAAGATAGAGGCAACCAGCAAGAAAATTAGTCCTGGAATATGAAAGTTCGGTGCCAGTACAGTGCATGATGATTAAGTTTGGTTGTGATTGTGGCCCCGGGAAATTAATTTCCTTTTTTGCTTAGCTGTCTGTGGATTTCTGCTATTGATGCAGGACATAGGCGTTCTATGAAATGAATAATTCTACTCCAAATATTTCTGCCCCAAAACTTCGATAATCAGTAGTGTTGAATTTGTCCTTTATAAGAGTGAATGCTTTCAGTTCTTACTTTCTACTCAGTTCACATTTTATATTGCACTATTTTGTCGCAGGGAATGCTCAGTCAAAACCCAAGTTTATGTTCTATACTTTTTTTCTAGTCTCGAAGTGTGCTCAATCATTTTCAAGGAATGTTCCTTACCGAAAAAAGAAAAGAGAAGAATAAAAAGAAAATGTTCGAGTAGATAAACCTCAACCATAGTCGGTGACTGATGGTTTTTTTTCTTTGGCATTTTATTTTGTCCTTTTTGTTGTTTTAAAACTGTGATTAGGTCGTGGACCGTCGTCATTTCCTTTCTAATCACCTCTACAGTTCTATCTGTACCATTTTGTTCTCCTAGCTCTCTGTATTTTTTTCTTTTGGCACCTTCAGATTTAAGCAAAAGTAGTTCTTGCCAATAATTCTCTCATGTTCCATGGTACTAGTTGCTCCTGTAATTGGAGAATCCAATACTCGTGTTCCTGTAGGCAATCATCTTTTGTAGCCAAGTGTTTCTGGTTAGGAAGAGAGGAGCTAGTCGAAGTAGAAGAATCGTCCATCTTTAACATCTTGAGTTGGATTCCAGCCAAACACAAAGGTTTCTTCTGACATGATCAACAATTACATGCAGAAGTACTTGAGATCTAAATTACCAAGACTGAGAAAAATTAGAGATGAACTGGATTTATAAAATCCATGAAATTTTAAGTCTTTCTTGAAATCAAGAATCCAGTCTCTTATCGGGTACGCATGTAAAGCTTTTCTTTAGTGGAAGTAAAAGCACAAAGGTAGCACCTTTGTTATTGTTCTATGGGAACAAACATATGCCTTTACCACGTTTTAGTGACAAGAGAGATTGAATCTATCAGAAAGGTCCTTGGTCACCAAACGAGAACTTTCAGTACAACATCGTCATTATTTCTGATTAGAAAATTCACTTGCATTAGAAGCAAGAGTCATAAAAAGAAAAAAGAAAAAAAAGAGTAACATGAGGAAAAGCACATCTGGTTGGAGTTATTAAACAAAGGTGAGATGCCATCACTGCATAATTTAAGCTATATCTACTCCTAATCATAAACTTATTTGGCTCTGTCCTTTATCACATCAAACCCCATCTCTGTTGGGTCAGTTGCTTGGAGTTCATAATGGATCCCATCTAGCACTCTCCTCAATCCATCTTTGGATGTTGCATATAACATTTTTGCTCTAATTCTTGATGCTGTTGGAGCCCTGCAGCCAACCCAACGATCATGATCAATGATGGTGAAACACATAGATGTAATTATATTGGTAGATCCAAACTCCATTTCTTCAATTCGTAACTCGTACGCTTCACACACCACACCCTTATTATAAAGATGCTTGAGGCATGTGCAATAGAGATCAATTATACGGCAACAAGGAATACAGCAAGAATTGCTCCTAAACTTGTCAGTCCAATATAAACTCCAACCTGTTAGCTAGCTTCTACAAACTACATGTAACTATCAATAAAGAATCTAATGATCAAAACCAATAATTGTAGCCCCTCCAATGAAAAGAGTAAAATTAAAGGGTCGTCAGTGGTTTTCCCACGAAGACAAAAATTTCAGAATTATCCCACTAAACGCCACCATCCATACCATTGTTCAAAGGTCATAAACGTAAGTTCATAACGATTTAGGTGTAGTATAATTCAAGCCGTGTAATGTTGATCTTGAACATCATATCATAAGACCATAGTTTAATGTAATGCGAAACAAAAAAGAAAAAACATTAAATAACTAAAAAAAGGAATGACGGACCATGCAATGAAGAAGATCTTGCTCTTCCTGCAATTATCGACTGTAACAAAGTCGAAATCGAACACAGCATATCTGCAGTCATCGTCCGGCAACGACGCAGCAAGATCATCATAGCTCTCGCCGGAACCACCCACCTTGTCGACCGTGACCAACCTGGACTTCTCGTCGATCTTAAACACTATGTATCTATGCACCTTTTTCCATTTCATTTCCATGAAAGAGTTTTTGCATTCATCAGTCACCCACATGCCTGTAGTCGCCTGCACAAAACATCATGGTCAATAAGAAAAAAAGGCACAGATTAGCGATGACTCAAAACTGGAAGATTATAGCAAGAGAACCATGAGAAGAAGAGAAAACGTATACCATCTTGAAAGCCATAGCCATTGTTGATGGGTTGAAAGGTAATTGTTGCTTGGGACGGAAAAAGGGCTGTGAGTGTAAGACTTGAGTACGTCGGGTGACACTTGAAAAGTCTTATATAGAGAAGTGGAGATTATATTGCCACTCAAATTTTAGGGTTATTACATTTTTGTCCAGACAGTACCATATTTATGTATTAGATTTTCAATTGTGCACTTGACTCTAAGTTAATGATGTCGAGTCTTTTTGTTTGTTTTACACTTTTACCATACTTTATTGTAATTATATTTTTCAGTAAATATAATTTGTTTTTTTTTGACATTAAATATAATTTGTGTTTTAATAAATATTTAAGTTATCTCTAATTTATACAACTACATACAACCATAATGTAATATGTAACCTGTAATATAAAATTTACAACCGCAATTTAGAACCTTATTATTATCGTCAATTTTCTTATTTACAATTTATTTGGTAATCATTTCCTAGGCTTTTTATAACCGCGGACTTATACTGCATGTTTGGATAGGCTTATATCAATAGAGCTTTTGTCAGTAAAATTTTCTAAAAAGTCAATTGACTGTTTAATTATCACCTAAAAAAGAGTTTTTTTTAAAAGAAGTGTTTATTATCCTCTGAAAGCTCAACTAGACAGAAAATAAGCCTTCGAACTCAAAATTCAATTTCACAAGTTCTCCTTGTTGAAACCCAATTTAGCTCATGAGTCATGTAAGCTAGTAAATTACAAGGCTCAGGAATCAGGATCTGTAAGGTGGGAAGTTGACAAGTCCCATCTCGCTAGGGAACAAGTCAAACATGGTTGAAATCCATTTAAGGCGATTCTACAACCTTCCTTATTTAATCATGTAAAGATAAACGAGAGTTTAAACACACATGAAATTCGTTAAAATTAGCCCCATTGATGTACTGTTGTTATTATTTACTTTTGTTCCTTTCTTTGTATTTAGTTTTGCCAATTTACACCTGTGACTGAATTTCTTGTATTTTTTTTTTTTTTGGTAAGAAGGAAAGAAACAAAGAGGCCTAAGGCCTTAAGAAAGCAATAGAAGCAACATGATTAAGAAGAAACTGACGAAGTCCTGGCCATAGTCTAGCCAATAATTTAGCATACACTATACTCCTTGTGATTGAACTCCAATTTTGTCTCTTCAATGACAAAATAATAGTTACACAACTGGTTCAGTATACAATTCTTTCTCAACTCTTTCGCCTTGCCAATGGATTGATGCTATAGTGGCAAGAAAATGCCTTGTTTTCACATTTTCTTTTGGTCTAATGGAAAATCAAACTAGTTCAGCTAGACAAACCTACCTAACCATTTTCGAAGTACACAAACTACAAATATGCCCACATGAATGAACATTACTTGTGCGGATAATATGGTGGTCCCATCTCGGATCGCACACCCACATCCCCATGTCTCTATATTTGTGTTCCTGAGTAGAATCTTGGCGTGAAAGCAAAGGAGTTCAGAGGATGGAAGAATTTGTATAGTATGGAGTACTGTTAAAAGCCCGAGAAACAGAGCTCTTGGTATAAATGAACCATTGCATTGCATGTACCACCAATCAGAGTCTTTCAACTCCTTCCACGTTCTTGCGTACTTGGATATAGATGACCTGTTCTCATATTGTATGCGTATCAATTATCGTAGCCTTTTTTGGGTGTGTCATGTGTGCAAGCTCAAGATTTCATATCCCCAAGCTCGAGCATTTCCACAAATTTGTCTAGAGAAAGTGTAGTAGGTACATGCGACGTCCCAACATGTCAGGCTTAATGTCCATAATTAAGTTGATCTTAAATATAGAGAGACAGATAAAGAGTACAAACACTAAAGATCCAACAAAACCGCAAGGTAGAGAAGGAATGGACGTGCACTAGGAGACATGTCCCTCATGTGGGTCGCCCTCTCTCTCGAGGAAATTGAGACACTGTGTTAAGGCCCTACACTCTGTGTCCATGACATGCTTGTTCTTATAATCATAATGAATATTATATCAGAAGGAATGGTGAGTTCATGTTATGGTTTATGAAATATGTTACCTGGTTCAACAGTATGAATGGCTTCTTCTCAATGGAAGTACTCACTTGGATGGTGAAGCTTGATGCTTCTAAAGTGATTGGGATATATGCAAATCCGTGTTGCATTATTTGATCCAGATGTTGACAAACATTACAGTCAGGTTCAATAATAGGCAGAAGGCAATAGAATCATGCCTAGCTTTTTCTTAGGAGTGTGTGATTAACGAAAGTTGTTTGATTGTCCATGACAGGGAAAAGGAGACGTTGGATAGGAGAAAATTGCAATCGAGAGGATATCCAGGTTTTTACGAGGCCAATTTGTAGCACTTACATCAAATGGGAAAAGACAGGTTGTAGTTAGCTAAGAATTACGCCTGTTTCATTTCACTGAGCTGTTTTCATTTTTGTTTTGATTTTTATTCTCTTAATAAAAATACGTTTAGTTGAAATTTGTAATAAAAATTGAAATTAAACAAATTAAAATTTGTAATAAAACTAAAAATTATTTGATTTTATTACCCATTTTTATTTTATCCTTATTATAGTATGATATACTAATATTAAATTTTAATTTAGATCATTTTAACATTTCAACGTTTATTATTAAATTAGTTAATCTTATGATTATTTAAAATAAAAGATATGAACATTTAATATAATTAAATAAATTTATACATATTTATATAATTAAATTCAAATATAAAATAATTTTAATTTATTTTAATTAAATAATTTGAGATATTCATCATACCATAATATATGTCTTAAATTACACAATTAAAGATTATTTCACAATTAATATCATAAAAAAACATACTCAAGACATGAATTTTCTTAAATTTATGGTATAATGCAAGAAAATAGGTATTAATTTTGAGTTCATAACACAATATATCATTCTTAGATAAAATAAGATGATGGCTAGTGATTTGAACTTTTAAACATAAAGTTACTAATCACTAGCAAATAGCTATTAGTAAGTCTAGACAAACGTATTTTAGTCTTCAAAATGATGCTATTGATTTTTTTTTATAAAACCAAAAAATACATTTATCATCCATCAAA
Organism: Erythroxylum roigii; assembly: GCA_027576455.1. Lineage (NCBI taxonomy): Eukaryota > Viridiplantae > Streptophyta > Magnoliopsida > Malpighiales > Erythroxylaceae > Erythroxylum > Erythroxylum roigii. The sequence continues at coordinate 34,187,870 of JANZXV010000212.1, read as the reverse complement.
ATTTTTTGAAGTATCTATCTATCATTTTTCTACTTTGCAAAGTCCTTTCATTTTATATTCATGTAGAAACGACAAAAATTTTCTAGATAAGCCTAACTCAAAGTTAACAATCTTGGTTCGGTTTGATTGTATTTTGAGTCTGTTCAAGTTTTTTTTTTTAATTTGGAGAACCTGAACTGTCACATGTTTTAATTTTTGAAATGACATCATTTTATGTAAGTAAAACAATGTTGTTTCAATAACTAGATAGTTCTCTTCTTAAGTTATTCCTCGAAACATTGTAGATTAATTTTAATTAATCTATAATTCCTCTTATAGTCTTCCTCTGTAGCTTAACTCCTCACTCTCCAATCCTCCCTCTATAGCTGTACTCCAGTGGACCAATACAGTGCTCTCTCTTTGGACAATGCTCAGTGCTCCCTCTTTAACATAGTCTTTCTAATAGCTGATCACTTGGTGCTCGCCTCACCTATGCTCCATCTATTTGGTGCTTCCCTCACCTGTGCTCCCTCACCATAGGTAAAAAATAAACATGCGAGGAAGAACAAATGAGCTTACTTGGCTCTCCTTTTTTTATGATGGTGTTAATTTTTTTGCCAAGCACAGTTTGAAGCTGTAGGTGAAGAAATTGAATATTTTGGACTTAAATTGAATATAATTTGGACTTAAATTGAATATTCTCATCTTGTCTCTATGATTGTCAGCATTGTTGGATTGAAGCTTCTGGAATAATGGGTGGTGAAATATGAATACGAATTTGAACATGTTTTGTTTACTCATTTAACTTGTAAAACCATGTGTCAGGTTACTTACTCCATGGTTTTGTTATTCATTTCCAAATTTGGTTGCTTCAAACAAATTTTGTGTTAAAGTTGACTGTTTCAAGCAAAATTCATGAACTATTCTGCTTTTAGGTTAATGAAGTAGTTTCTTGTTAGAAATGAGTCGTAAAGTAGCCATAAAATAGTATTCTCATAAATTTGGTGTGGAAGTGATATGCACTAGAGCAACTCGTTCTAAACTCAATTTTTGTAGTGTTAAATTTAAATGCTTCAAACAAGTTCTACGAACTATTATGTTTTCATGTTAATGAAGTAGTTTCCTATTAGAAATGACCAGAAAAGTAGGTGTAAAACAGTGTTCTAATAAATTTGGTGTGGAATGTAATTTTTATGTTTTAAACCATAAGTATATATATGACATAGTTGTAGCAAGTACGGGCCAATTCCACGAGGGTTAGAATTGCTAGTACTTACCGTCTTTCTATTATCTAGCCTAACCAACTATAGAGTTTAAGATAAATCAAATGAAAAATTAAAACAATTAACTAAAATAAATCAACAAAATTAACTAATTAAAATGAAGATTAAACTAAGAAACAATTAAAGAAGACATTGGTACCTGGATTTCGAATCCCCTAGGACTTCTCGTGCAATCATGATTTTACTAACGAATTTAATCTTTAATTTATTGGACCGTGAAAAATCTTATCTTTTATTAATATTTTTTAAGACTATTAACAATTAATCGTCAATTGATTAACTGAAATCTCTTTCTAGTTAAAACCCTGACGATTACATTAATTAATTTGTCAATTTCACTTTTAGGTTTAACCCTAATCTAGAAGATTTATGTCAATCTATCTCTAGGTTTGCATGTAACTCCTTTCAATTATGGTTGATCCATTCATACAAAAAGATTTCTTAATCTCAATTGCATGAAATCATACATGAAATAATATGCTAGCAATATTAATTCAAGAATAATTAAAAATATATTATTGAATCTCAATGAAACTAAAAAATGAATTAGGTTAAAATAAATCACTATAAGTTTTATCTAATGGTTCATCTAATCTAAGTACCAAAAAAAGTTTAACTCCTAATCCAAGTACCAACAAAAGTTTAACTCCTAATCATAACATCAAGACTAAAGGAAAAACAAAAAACTAAAAGAAACATGATGATGTCCGTTTTAATCTTCATGAAATCCACTTTAGATTGACGAGAATCTACCCCAATATGTTTCCTTACTTGTTCTTTATTTTATTGATCATTTTAGGCCATCAATATATATTTCTTGAGCCTCCTATGAACCTCGTTTTCCCCCTATTTTCTCTTTTTTTATCCATTTATAGCTCGAATTTAGGGTTTTTGGAATGGAATCAATGATAGACATGGTTGTATGCATGATCATATCCCTCAATCTTGCTTAAATCTTTGAAAATTGCAAAGAAATATGGTCCTAGAGAGCTACACAGACATCCACATGGTTGTGTAGACTTGCACGGACAATCGTTAAAATAGATTCAATTCTTCCAATTTTTTGTCCTGATTTTGAACTAATTCCTATCATTTTTATCCATGAAGGAAAATAAAACATAAAAACACAATAGAAACAAAATAAGTATAAAAAACAATAAGAATCTCTCAAATAAACAAGTAAAATGCAATAAATATAAGATTAGAAATATAGTATATTTAGCATTTATCAAACTCCCCCACATTTAAGCCTTTGCTAGTTCTTAAGAAAATCAAATTCATTACTCTTAAATTAATAAAAAACAACTATAAAAACATAAAACAAATAGGATATTCATCAAGATTTTTCATTATTCATTCAATTGCAAAGTTCATTGAAATATGAAACATTTAGTTACTTGCATAAAGTTATAAATCAATCCAATTAAATCGACAATTCTTCAAAGTTTAACTCAATTCACACCATTCCGCTTAATGTGTAAAGTGAACCTATAGAAGAAAATTGTTAAAAACTTTAACACTTTATATCTCTTATTTAAAATAAAACAGTAAATGTAAACATTCTAAGAGCATTTAGAAGCTTGTTTGAAAAGTCACATAACCTTTTGATGCGAGAGTGTGCACCTTGTTATGAATACCCCAGGTCACTCAACTAAATCACCATCTCAAATGGCTACTAGCACCACTTTTTAACTTTGACCTTTTTATAGTACAAAGCCAATGAAGTGAAATTATTTATACTCATTTATTCATACACTACTTTTTTCTTTTCTTTTCTTTACATTATGGGTAATAAAAATGTTAAAAAGGAATTCACATTAAACTTAACGCATGTACAAATTATACATAAAGCATCATAATGCAAATCAGGTATCCATTTTTAAAATTAATGAACTAAATTGAAATCAACTTAATCATTAAAACTCATAACTATTTGCCTAAACAAATTAAATCACAGTTATAACCAAACTCATAATGAATCATCTTGAACATCCTCTCTAAAAAAGATCAAGTTATTCATTATTAAGCTAATTATAAAAAAAATTGACAAGCTTGACTGTTAATGTAAGGCCCCAAAATATACCCTACTTCAAATAATACATGTTTATGAAAGTACATGTGTGATAGGAGTTAGAATTTTGCTGAGATTAGAATATGAAAGACTTATGACTTGAATTTTTGATGAAGTGAGTTATAGTGAGTAAATTGGAAATAATTGATACCATTAGAGAATTGAAGTATTTAAATGCATAGTTATATTAGGAAAACTTTCAAGTGGCAAGATAAATTGGTATATGAAAATTGCAAAGATTAAGCCTGTTGGGACCCGTTTCCGGAGCCCAACTCGAAACGAACGAATCGCTGCTTAACTAATATCGCTTCATTTTTTTTTCATTTACCCATCATTCAAAATAATTCCAATTTCCAAATTGAAATTCATCAATCCTTTATAATCAAAATAAATCCATTAATTTATCAAAACTGA
>JANZXV010000212.1:34155480-34180887 GCA_027576455.1 Erythroxylum roigii | reverse complement strand
TAATCCTTTCAATTCACCTTCATTAAACACATTAAACCCTAATGACCAAGAGAAAAATCAATGCTGAAATTTCTAAAGTCCTCCCATGAAAATTCTGATTTGCTTCAATAGAAGCTTAAACCATTTCCTTTCTAAACAAGATCATGAATTAACAAGAAAAACCATGAATTTCCTAATGAAACACATGCTGAAATTTTCAAAGAATGAATCCACTTAACTTTCAACTAACCTTACCTTCCCTTACCTTTCATATTCACTCTTCAAACCATCTTGTTCCAGCAAAAAGGCCAAACCCTCACAAAAACCATGAAGTAACAAATGCTGGAATTTTCAAGGAATGTAATAACTTGCATTTCAACTAACCTAGTCTCACCTACACCTTTCATATATCTTTCCTATGCTATATTAACTAAAAACCCCCTTCAAAACTATTCAGAAATTTCGAAAATATCAAGCCCTCAAATCTGAAATTTTGACTAAGCCTCCCTACTTCTTCTTCTTTCATTTTTCTTCACCAACACCCTTCAAACCACCATTATTAAGCAAAACCCTAACTAATTAACCAAAGATTCAATGCTGGAATTTTTAACACATAGGAAAACTTTCATTTCCACTAACCTAACCTTCCTTATTTTTTTCTAATCCATTAACTTCATTAACATCAACATAAACAGTCAACCAACCATAAATTTACCTTTAATCAAAGCTTAATCAAAGCATAGCTCAATGCTGAAATTTTCAAAAGACAAGGAAATCATACAATTATTCCATATAACCTTATCTACACCATTTATCATCAAAACCATCCATAAAACCAACAAAACTTTGAATTTCCCTAGCCTATAAGAAACCAACATAAATCAGATTTTTTTTTTCAATGAATTCCTTTTCTTATTCTTTCACTAATTACTCTTCAAACCTCCTCCATCTTTAAACAAGAAAGAATAAAACCTAAACATGTCAAAATCCTCTCACTTTAGGAAAATCACGACATCACTAATGGGGGAGGAACTCTTTCCTTTCTCTAGCCTTCTTCTTGCATTTCTTTCTTTACAAATCATGCTTAAACCATCATTTAAGCAAGAAAACATAACTTTAACTACAAAACCTAGAAATTTCGAAATCTGTACCTTGAATATGAAGACCCACGATTTTCTGATTCTCTTCCTATGGTGGAGTAACCTCTTCCTTTCCTCTTCTTTTTCTTGAAATCTTTGGATACCACTTGAAAAACCCTTGAAAAAATGATTCTTCTTCCTCTCTTTTCATATGGCCGAAACTCCCACTTCTCCTCTCTTCCTTGGAGTTTCGTTTAAGACTTAGCAAAGAAGATGACATACCTTCAAACCCTAGCCATCCCACCCTTCACTTGCTTCTTCTTCTTCTTCCCCCTTTGATGGCCGAATCATTCTCCTCTTTGTCTTCTTTGGTGTTGAGTCGTGAATGAGTAAGAAGGAAGACTAAGATAACTTATGTTTTAACTAAAAACCCTAAGTAAAAACGACAACACCTAAGCCCTTTCCCCTTTCATTTTCGTATTCCTCTCTTAGCCTTAGGAAATTGACTTAGTTAAGACCCTCCTCCTAACATACACGACTCCACTTTATTTGCTAGGAGATATCTTAATTTTTAAACCTTAAAACCTTCCAATATGGCAACACATCATAGTCTTCTTATTTTGTTAAAATCCAAAACTTCCTTTACAATTTTCCTAAGTTTCCTAAACAAGCCTTAGCCATATTAATTTGGGCCCTAACCCAATTTAACCCATTCTTTCTCTCCTTTCAATTTGAATTTTACCAAATTTCCCTCCTTATAACTTAAATTTTCCAAACTTTCATTTTTCCCTCCAACTTGAATTTTATAAAATTTCTACCCTTTTATTTCCAATGGACCCAAGCCCAATTGCTTCCTTTCTTCTTCTTTTTTTTTTCATTTATCATTTGATGCTATGCTATTTAAAAAGGGCTAAAAGCCCAAGCTACCTAATTCCCATCTTTCATTTAATTTCTATGCCAATGGACCTTAGCCCATACTTCTTTCTTCTTCATTTAACAGACCATTAAGAGGGCTAAGAGCCCACTTGATTTCCAAGGGCCTCCTAACACACCTTAATACCATATATAATCATCCAAATTTATCCTAACACCATTTTATTCTTTTAAAGTCTAACACCATAAATTAAATTCTAATTTAACTAAATTCCTTCAATTAATAAGTCTTACTAAAACACTAAAAATCCTGAATTATTCTAACTAATCTAAACCTCAAAATAAATAAAACATGCTTAATACGAATCGGGGCCCAACATAAAGAGCTACACCACAGCTACACGATTGTGTAAACTTACACAGGCAACCACCAAAATAAAGTTAATTCTTCTATTTTCTATCCCCTTTTCACCTTAATTGCACTTCTTTTTTATCCATGAAGGTGCATGAGATCAAAAAACACAATAAGAACAAAATAAGTATAAAAAACAATAAGAAACTCTCAAATAAATAAGTAAATTTTTAACATTGGTTTCATTTTCATTTTAGAGTGTTTGATATATTGTCTACATCAATCTTTTTTGTAAGAGAATATGTAAACTTATATGCTCATATATAATGAATGTTTAATTGGATGAGCATATTCCTTTATGAGAGAGTTCTAAAATGTTACTAGGCAATGTACCAACAAAAAGGTCTAAATCGGTACCAAATAAAGAAACAATTCAGGTTAAACGAAAAATTCCATTAGGAAGTGACGTTTATAATCACTTCAATAAGATTAGATCAATTGATGAAGTTAAAAAAGGTTGAATATAAGTATTGTCACAAGATATTGACTGAGATTTCTAAAGGTGAAACCTCTTATGTAAAGAGAAACATATAGTTGTACAACATAAAGAAGTTTATATCAAGGTACCAAACATTTTTTACCCTAACGTAATTAAAGGGAAGAATGAAATGACTGTTACAAGTTATGATAGCAAAAAAATAAAAATTTTGATAGCTAAGATGATCATTGGTAATGAATAGCTACTCTCCATTATTGATAGCAAAAACTTTAGGATGGTGTCACCTCACTCCAATCATCCATTAATATCCTAACTTAGAATATCGTGAAGAAAGACATTTTTAATATTTACGACCATCAAAAGAAAGAAATATTAAAGATACTATCAATTATTCATATATGGGTAGCCATCACATCAGATATGTGGACAACTAACAACTAAAAGAATGATTATATAGTGGTGACAACACACTATATTGACAATGAATGGACTTTATACAATCGACTACTTAGGTCAATTATATTCTTTAATATTGTTATCAGTTTATTTATTATATTATAATTGATATTTAAGTATATTTTAAAGAGGTAGGTTTATTTTTATGCCAACACCGCATGTAGGTGAAGGATTGACAACTATATTGGTGGATTGGAACATCGACACTAAGCTCTCAACCATAACTCTCGATAACTATAACATAAATGATCCATTGATAGAAAAGTTAAAGATCAAGTTACAAGTTAGGAGCTTGTTGATTAGTGGCAGGTAACAAAAAAGCAGTAAATTCGATCTGAAATAACATAATGTATTGGAATGCAACGCCTAAAATAGTAGAAAAATTTAAAGGAATTGCATGACAATCACACATTCTTCGCAAGAATTTAGTTTTGGATTGTCCTACTATATGGAATTCAAAATTCAAGATGTTCGAGTCGATAACCAAGTATGTTGAGGTGTTCAATAGGCTGAGATGAAAAAATTCTCAATATACTTGCCCACTAATGAAAGGGCAATGGGAGTTAGCTAAAGCACTTTGTGTAAAGTTGAAAATATTTTATAATGCTACTGATTTATTCTCAAGAACAAAATATCCAACTTTGCACATTCGCTTTAGCAATATGTGCGAAATCAATAGAGCTTTATTTGATTGGATATTTGATTCCAATAAGGTAATTAAGGTCATAGTAAAATATATAACGAAGAAACTTAATTCTTATTGATATATGGTCAGGCAAACTGTGATAGTTATTTTTGTGTTAGACCTAATATATAAGATGGAGGAGTTTTTTATTATCAAAATTTGTATAGTGGTCGAGCCAAAGAACATGTTGATATCACTAAATAATTTTCGTATAATTTGTTTAATAATTATCAACCAAGATTGGACAAAAATCATGATCGTAGTAGTTCAATTTCAACTTTTGGTTTAGTTTCAGCTTTAGATCATAAGACTAGTGCAAATCTTGAATGTGCACAATTCATTAAAGAAAAAAGGGTTAGGACTTACAGTAAGATGGATTTGGGTAACTATTTGGAGGTAGTTCTGTAACCAAAGTTAAAAATATGGAGTTTGATATATTAATATGGTGGAAGACACATAGAAGTGCTTTTTCAATCATACAAGCAATTGCGCGAGACCTCCTAGCAATCCCAATATCAACTATTGTTTTAGAGTTTGTTTTTAGCACTAAGGATAGAATAATTAGTCATCATCGTGTTCAATTTCATCCTAATATTGTAAAAACTCTTATATGTAACCGAAATAGGATAGATGATGAATATAATTAGGGTAAAGTCTATTCTTTATGATATATTAGTTTTGTTTATCTTAATAATTTTAACAATCATATATTATATTATCTTTTCTATATTAATACAGGTACAAAGACCAGTTTTTCAAATGAAAATTTCTTCGAACAAATATTCAATGTTGAAGGTATAATTAATTGTTGATTATCACATGTAGAGTATTTATTTATTACAATTGTTGCATAATCAAGTATAATTTAAATAATAATATTTCTATATATAGATGAAGTAGTGCAAACTATTGAAATCATAATTATAATAGTTAGCTAACCCTTTTTCTCTAATGTGGGTTCGTTTTTTTAATCGTTACTTCTCGATTTACTATTTTTTATTTGATTACTTTGGTTTTTACAATTGAAAATATAAATCTTTACTTGTGTAGTTTTATGATGTTAACAAAGAAAACTTTGTCCTATTGTCCCTACTTGGTAGCTTAACTCCATTCTCTACTCTCCATCTATAATTGGTAATTTTTTGTGCCTTTTTCATTTGGATCATAGTAGCACTACAACTCTTTTGTTTTGATAATAAAATAATTTTTATAATAGCACTGTGGTACATGTTGTATAGGCAAAGTCATAAATTTATATTATTCTTTTATGTTTTGAATTGACCAAGCACCATTTTATTGTTATACTTAGCTAAGAAAATAATGAATAGTAAAAAGAGAAATAAAAGTTTAAAGCAACATTAATTTTAGTTATTTTTTGTCAACAGTAAGATATTGGACTTTACAATATTAATTAATATAAATAACATAAATATGGATTCTTTATTAGAATTGAGATAATTTGAAAAAAAGAGCAATTTAGAATATTCAAAACTATATTTAAAAATTGAACCTAAGACCTATAATATTAGACTTCTTTAAAAAATTAATGAGATAAAAACACTTTTTTTTTACCTAAAATGATAATATTAACTTTTTATGGAAATGAGTTTTAGGAGAATAAAGTTCGTTATAAAATCTTTAAACAATCTTTTTCTTTTAACAAATATTTTTACTAATTGACACATAATATTTTTATTGTGTATTTGATATAAAATAATTATTTATATGATCCATATTATTCATAAATTGTTTTAACACATAAATAATAATCGTGTTACAAATAATCCGTAATTTCAATCACTTGAAATTTTGACTTAAACATCTCAGGCCTACTGCTAACCCTACTCTTAGAGAAGTTTATACATCATAGAAAAACTTCTTAATTCATTTCAACGAATATTTTAACCAAAGAAACAAAACAAAAAAAACAAGTGATATTTTCAAGGCAAAATACATCACTAAAAATAGAGTTAAACAAAAGACTTCACAAAAACACTCAGATAAAATTTCAAAAATGTTTTATACTTTATTACAAAGAAATACAATGCCAGAATGTAGCCTTAGCTTCTGGTAAATCAGAGTCATAATGCCACAAGAAAGCTTTAGCTTGACAAAATGTATGTTGTGTATCGAAGGACTTGCAATAACAAGATATGAATCAACATAGCAGTCAATAGCAATGAATCAGATACCAATTGATAGTTGATCTCAAATGTACAAGATTGGGATTCAGATTGTCCCTTTCCAAAACAAAAGGAAACACATATTTCCCCACTTATCATAGAATTGAACCAGAAAGAATCAGGACGAGAACCAATATAATGCCTTTGTGGCTTATTATCTTTAAGGATTTGCATTATCCAAGCTTTTCAAATTTGAAATTCAACAAGAAGATGAAAGCATTCATCCTATTTTCAGGTTTAGAAAAGCCCTTTATTTGGGCATAGGTTGCAAACAAACCAAAGAAAAACTGTGGTTGTTACCTACACAAAACAATTGATTAGATGGTGGACAAAAAATTATGAAGAAATTATCTTACCCTCATAATTTTTCATCTGATTAAATACAATTTACTGAAAAAGAAATGAAGGTAAATTTTGTGTAGTAAGCAAAATGGCTAACAAAAATTACTAATACTTCTACCAACGGTCTCCTTTTTACTTCTTATCTCTTCTTTCTATTTTTCTTTCTACTCAGTTATATTTCCAAGACAAGAATATCCATTTTACTTGTAAGAACTCATTATGTACATAGACTCCATAGCTTGCATACTTCTCCATTTTGCAATTAATAGCTTCAAAGGCTAACCTAATGTTATGACAAAACAATATACCTTTACAAAAGAAAAATTATATGCCATTTTAGAAGAGCTATAAAAATATTTCCCTTTCCTTGAATTTTATATTTGTCGGATTAATAATATCAGTGAATCATTCCATCACGTAAAAGGATACTGTTCATGCCTTTTTATAACCCTAGACGAAGATATGGCCAGCCATATGGATAACAAATAGCTTTAAACAAGAATGGGTTAGAGCTACTCTACTTGTCTGCCCAACAGTTTGATAGTTTATTTACAGCAGGTACAAGGTTCCACACCATCTGGTAACTCAAGTAAATCTTCAAACTCAAGCTACTTATAACCCCAAAAATTGTTAGTTTATGCCATAAAATCAATTGATTGATTTTAATTTAAAAACATTCTTTATTTTATACATATTTAGATATATATGATAAATTTTATATAATAAATATACAATACAAATAAATTATGATGAGATCATAATTATAAAATTTATATTGCATTTATATATAATCTCTGAATTGTTCTATTAGAACTGAACATTAATGACAAGTTAAAAAATTAACACTCGTTATATTTCTCCCTTATAAAGAAAGTAATCATTCTTTTATATTAAAGTATGGAAATACTTAAATAAACATGAGACTGCTTATTAGATAACAAGTTCATCGAATTAACTCCATATGAAAAATTTATTTGAAACATTACTTGTATGTCTATGAAAATTCTCATTGTGATGATTATATAAGTGATTCTTTAACTTGAGATTTTAAAAGTTATCTCATATAGAAATTGTTATATTTTAATACTACTTATATTCTATTCTAATTAAAGGTAACTCCGTCTATAGTTATTGGATATAACATAAATTATACAAGATTTATAACCTTAAAATAAATAAGGAGAATGTTTCATTATTCTTGAATAGTATTAATTCAAAAAAAATCTTGATTAATGTGAAATGACATTTTAAAAGACATTTTCAAAATCAATTACCGAAAATAAAAAAACTAACGTGATTGAACTAAAATAAAGTAAACATTAATTATATCATAAAAGTTAAACAATATAAGAAATAAATTTCATTAATCATAAAATATCCGACATAGTAGACAACTCAGAAATCTAAAACTAAATTCAAGAAGAGTTGTTAGAAAGGTTCGTGCTTCTCTTCTACTGCCAGAATTCTAATGTCAATATTTGAGATTTTAGCTAGAAAGGTCAGAACATTATTTCTGGAAAAACAAAACACGTTGGGAAAACTTTCTGTAGCTAAGGCCATGTCTGTTGAGTTTGCGGTTGAGAGAAGAAGCTGTGGCGTCATAGACTGGAAACAGGAGGAGGCAGCGTCTGAATACTTTCTACTGGTAAAGAAAATGATCAGAAAAACCCAAGAAAGATGGGTTAGGAATAGCTGTTCTGGCTTTCGCAACAAATTGCCACAACTGAGAAGGAAAACACAGAATTTTCTGTTTACACAATGTTGATAGAGACCAGGCACCGTGAAAGCAAACGTGTTTTAATATTTTGTTTCCTTCTTTTCGGTGTCAACAAAAAACGTGGGAAAAAAAAGGGAAACAAACAACACCTCAGAGTTGCAACGGATTGATCCCGCCTTTTAAAACAGAGAAAACAAAAAGCATTCATTAAGTTTTTTTTTTTTTGGTTGAAAAAAGCATTCATTAACAGAAGTGAAAGTGTGGACCAACATGTTGAATAGATCCCATAGATGAAATACTTCACATCAAATGATTTGGGCAATTGAATCATTCAAATCTGACAACTGCCAACAATAGTATCATATAAATCATAGTAAATTCAACAAATGTGCCATCAAGATCTGCCTCTTTAGCTTTCTGGCATTGCCCTCTCAGGATGCATGATTGCAGTAAAGTTAAGGCTCCATCCATGCTACTACAAGGTAGAACACTACAATGTGAAATAGCAGCCATTGCTAAGAAATTTCCGGGCAGCAGCAAACATCATCTCACTTGCCATCACTTGATGGCTTGTCTTCCTTGTTCTTTTCCTCAGACTGCTGATTGCAGACAAAAAGTTGATAAAATTTGATATTCATAACAGAATGGGTAAACACAACAAATAAGCCATTAATTTAATTAAGATACCTCAGATTGGCGTTGCAGAGATGCAAGCATATCTTTGACAGCAGGGTCATTAGGGTCGACTCCTGGAAGCTGTGAGAATATAGACAGTGATTAAAAAACATGTGCTGGATAGTTGGGTAAAGATTTCTATGGCAAGTTTGAGACACATACTGATGCTAGAACAGATGAAACAAACGACTGATCCTCCAGCACCTTGCTTACATCAGACTTACTTGAGGATTCCTTCGTGCCATCTTGCATGGACATCTGAAGAGCTGCATGCACCAGATGCAGATAAGGGAAAAGTGCAGTTAACTAATTATGTTTAAGAAATCCTTGACATATAGAAACAAGACATGACATATTTACTCTCCTCCACTCGTGAAATGATTCTTATATTGATAACTATTTTTATTATTAAACTTTAAGTTCAGCAATTGATCAAAAGATAAAGTCACTTATAAGTGCAGAGAGCCTTAAGCTACGTACAGAAGAACTTACCAATTGCCAGCTCTGCATCTGCATTAGTTGCATCAGACATATCAACATCATGCACGGAAGGATCAGATCCAGAGGCTCCCATAGATAATGCAATAGCTTGCTGTAGCAATGTGTTAGCTTCATCCTGTCACCTCACTATTGTGTCAAAGTCTATTTAAAAAGTTTGAAAGATGCATGTAAACAACAACATTGGCAATGTTTATTCAATGGGCATATTTAAATATTTAAGCATCTCTACAAATGCATTCAAATTCACATTATTGAAGATTTAAGTCAAAAAGAAACCAACCATTGGATCCTTAGCATTTTCAGTTGTTTCAACAGATCTAACTTTCTCACTGTCAACCATAGTGGCATCCTGTGAGTTGGATGATGCTTCCTCTCCTTCTTGTCTACCAACTTCTTCAGCCGCCCTTTTGGCAGCAGCTTCTTGCCTTGCCCTCTCCTCTTCCATAGAAACTCTAAGTGCAAGAGCCAATTCAGGATCTAAGTTAGGGTCTACACCAAAATCAAAGTCACCTCCACCTGCAGCTGCTGCCGCCGCCGCTGCAGCAAAACCACTTCCTCCTCCATCACCAGTGAATACAGGAGTGCTGCCAGAGAAATATATACATTTCAGTTGAAGGGATGTACCATAAAGAATTAACTATATTCTCCTAAGGGCAAATCGAGTCAGTTGCTTGCAAAATATCCTGCTATAACCATCAAGTTTCCAATGACCCTAGCTATCACTACATTCTGATGTGTATTGCTCTTTCCCTAGTCAAATATATCACAGTTTATGCTCAAGTTATTGACAAGAAAAGACTAATCTTAAGTCATTGGATCCATAAAATTCTTGACAAGTAATCACCGATTTCCATCCTTGTAATTTCACCCAGTACTAAATTTATCAAATAGGACAGAACTTTCAAACCTGATAAGAACATCAGAGAGAGCATTTGGACCAGGTGGAACATGAACAATGTGGCTGCTATCATTGTTATTAACAGCAGTGAGTAGAGCCTCCAACTTTTCAGGCTTCTCATCATCTTCTTCTCCAAAGTTCACAATATCAATAGAAACACTGTTCTTTTTCAGTTTCTTTCCTATGATCTCCAGTGCCTTCTTTTCATACTTAACAGGACTGTGACACATTGAGTGTGAGAAAACTTTGATCTAATAAGAATGCCCAAGAAATTTCCAATCAATATATAATCTACCTTCCAGCAAAAACAATGATTCTCTGCTGTTGATGTTTGTTTTGACGATGTTTAAGAGCCAGTTGAGCAATCTGGATACCAGCTGCTAAGTTCATATCACCTCCCATTTCAAGACCTATGAAAGCCAGAAAGAGAGGTCTTTTTCATGTGAAAGAACATACAATGCTTGTTGTACTGAGATAAGAGAAAACAACACAACTAAGAACAGATTCAATTCACACCAATATTTCAACAGCTATCAATCAGCTAAACAAACCATTCTTCAATCAGAAACAACTTCAACTCTAAATTTACTACAAACCACTTACTAGGGCTCAACTCAGGTACTTCATGCCTTTCCATATAACCTATATTTTAAAAACTTTTCTCTCTCGTTCAAAATTCTGACCAAACTCCTTATCTGCAAAAATTTCCTAGTAGTGGCAAAAGTTCCAAATTCTGTCAAGATCAAACCTCTATCTGCTAAAAGCTACCCCAACTGGTTAAAACAAACACTAAGACCACCACCAACTCGGAAAAACAAATCTGCCAAAGACAGAGAAAGCAAAACAAAACAGAAGAATCCAATGACATTACCGTGCATACAAGCGAGAATTTTTCCGAGATCACTGGTAGGAGTGCTCAAGACACGCACTCCCTTCCCACCCATTGTCAGAATTCCCACCGTATTCTCCGGATTTGACTGTCATTCACCAACAAAATTAAAATAAAAGAAAATACATAAAAGAAAACCTTTTTCATCAAAGTAACAGAAACCCAGAACCCTAATTCACACCAGCGATCAAAAAGCTCAAAACTTGCAAAACAGTAACAAAATGCTTCGGCTTTACATATACATAAAGAAAACATATTTCCTCAAAGTAGCCGCAGCCCAGAACGTTAATTCACACCAGAGACCAAAAAGCTCAAAACTTTCCCAAAACAAGATTAAAAATTTTACTTGAGTTTTGGCACCACAAATGAAATTAACGGCGTCAGCTTGAGCTTGTAAACGCGACGGCGAGTAGTCCCCATTTCGCATCCACTCTGAGTTGTCGATGCATATCATAGTCGCCTAACGGAACACAGAAACACAGTTACAAGATTATAAATTAATGTCAGTAATCGATTGATCAGAATTATATGAAAACGAAAGATTAGAATCTGATACCTCGAGAACCATATTAGCGAGAGACTGAAAGATGTGTGAAGAAAGTTCTTGATCCAAAGAGGGACGTTTCTTGCTTTAACAAGAGCTGTTTTACTTGTTGGGTAAATGTTTTTTTTTTTTTTGGGGTTGTTGGAACACTTAATTATAAGAGGGGCTAGCAGAAAATCGAACATGAAACCTAACTAAAATCAAGTCTCGCTTTTAACCATCTAAAATCAAGTCTCGCTTTCAACCATCAAGCTAGTGGAAAAACCTACTATTTTAACTCGTTTACAAACGTCGTGGGTTTATTTGGACCCCTAAACTTTCTAATTTCAGTTCTTTCTCTCTTCCGAAGAAATTTAGTTTATAAACTTTTTAATTATAATAATAAAATATTATATAATTGATTATCTAATTTTTACTTTACATAAATAAAAAAATAAAACTTGAATGAATTTTAAATTTTTATTCTTTAAAGGGACTATGGATATAACCTGAAATTAAAATAAAAAATAACAAATAAATAAATGTAGATATAATGGTCTTTTATATTTAATTTTTAACAGATAGTTTATTTTATTTATAGTAAAATAAAATTTTTTATGATTCTTTAACTTTATTCTTATCAAAAGATAATTAAATTTATTTAAAATAAATAATTTACTGAATCATTGAAAAATTATTTAACCAATTATTATAGATATAAATTATTTTGATTAATCATTTACGAACTAAATCATATAATAATCAAAATACTCATTTTTATACGATTCTAATTTCTTTTTATCAAGTTGTGATTAAGTGTTCTGATACTTCAAGTCGTTAACTCATCATCACTTGGGAGCAGTTTTGGAAATTTTTGGACCAATAATTGTTGAAACTTGAAAGTGTGATTGTTAGGAACAAATAGATGGAAAGGGAAAAGGAAACTAAATGCAGAGGCCAGGAGAAAATGGTCGCAGTACCTGATCTGGTGGCTTGAATTATGACTGACGGCAATTACAGAGATTCAAAATTGCCTTTGGAGGTGAAGCCAGTTATTGTATTGTTCGAAAGGACATGTCGTCTATAGAAAAGGGATTACCGTAATGTTTTATTCCAGAATCAAGAACCAATGCACCATTCTGCATTTTTCATACTTTCTCTTGAAGTTTTACTCATACAAAGTGTAGAAGTTTAATATCACCCTCCTCAACAAGAGGCAATAAACAAGGGCCATAAACATGCTCAAGGCTAAAGAGTAGAATGCCGGTAACAAGAAGCCTGAACAGGCTGATATTAACCATCCTGTAAGAGGAAGGAACTTCTGGTTTATGTAGCTCAGCAAGCTGGTATTAACAAGAATTGGCAGATGCAAAAAAAGCAGACTACCACATTACCCGTAAAAACCTAAAATTGGTAACATCTAACTCAACCAATTCACAGACATGGTACAAAGGTAACATAAGCTTGTGAGTTTCCAAAGAAAAAAATTAGGGAAGTTGATGGGAAAAACTTGCTATTGTCAACTTAATCAGGTGTTTTCTATTTCTCTTCATCCCACTTGCTCTTGGGTATCTCCCCAGAATCTGCAATGACTACCTTCTTTCTAGGTTTTCCGCTGTAGGTTCCTGCTCCCCCTTCGATTGTGTAAACATTGTCCATGCCCTGAATAACCTTGCCAAAGACAACATGCTCTCCATCCAACCTAATATATTGAAGTGTCAATTTTGTACACATATCAACACTCTAATCTGATCTGCTACATATACTACAGCATTTTGTGGAGAAAATTATGCACATATACTACAGTAGGTCTGGGCTAATGCATAATTGGTTAATCAAAGGCAAATTCTTCATGAATCTTGCTCATAAGATTGATTGAACTGATTAATGGTGAAGCAACTAAAATGGATAAAAATGTTGTCATTTAGCCACTAGTTGATTCACTTTAATGCCTAAAAAGCCAAATGAAACAATCACTTGATCCTCAAAGTAGGATAACTAAGATGTTTCATGCAACCCTTTGTTCTACAGTCCACCAGATAAAATCTTACCAGCTAGCCTTGACAGTGGTGATAAAAAACTGAGAGCCATTTGAATCAGGTCCAGAATTCACCATAGAAACAACTCCTGCAGAAATAAATGACCAACCTCTGTAAAATGGAGTCAAGAAAAACTGATGGCTCCCGCAACACTGACTTAATGTTTGGAGCCACCTGTAAACTGATTAAAGAAAAAGTCAAAATTGAACTGTTGAAGCACCTGCATGTGAATGCTTTATCTTAAAATTTTCATCAGGAAATGTGCCACCATAAATAGACTCACTTCCCTTCCCATCTCCACGACCTATGTCACCACCTTGAATCACGAACCCTGATACAATACGATGAAAGGGTGTGCCCTTATAGTAAAGAGGTTTCCCACTTGAACCCTTTCCTTTCTCCCCTGCAAGTCAGTAAACTTATAACCTTGATATTTATTTAAAACATTCCTTTAGTATAGAAGAATAAAAAGAAAAAAGAGGTCTAAGTACCTGTGCACAAAGCCCTGAAGTTTTCTGCAAAGAAAAGCTCAAGCGTTATCAGTAAAAAGAGAAGTAATTGAATCAAATAGTTTGGCAATGTTGTACCAGTACAGTGAATGCAAATGATTCTAGCCCACTTGATGGCTAATGATGAGCACAAGATGCCCAACATAATTAAATCATTATTTAAGGTGCAACAAGAAATTCTGCACAACTTTTATTTCTCAGTTGCAAAGGTACAGCTTGTGACTCCTAAATTTCTTCCATCAGTTTGTGATGCTTGTTTGAAGCAGCATAAATATTTGATTTTTTTTCTTTTGGAAATCAAATATTTGAATGTTTTGATTGTGCTTGGTAGTTGTGTGACCTGGATACGACAGCAAACTCCATTCATAGTGCAGGCATCAGTCAGATAATTGAATGTTATGATTACTACCGGAGAAAAACACTCTGTATGATCCATATGCAACAGGTGTACAAACTAACAAAATTTAAGCAACGTACCTACAGTTTTTGGTACAACCTGTCCGTATAAACCAATAACAATTCTACCTGCAAGAGAAGCAACGTTACTACCAGATGAAAAAGCAACAATGAAGTAGAGATTGCAATTTGAGGTCAATTGCAACAGGACAAGCGTGGTTCGTATGGTATTCTACTTTTATTGATCTTTACAGGGAAAAAATTTGGATCAAAGAAGTTGTAAATGAGAATTTATGGCAAATCTAAAGCAATAATTAAAAAATCAAACCAGTTTGATTGGCTTAACGTAAAAATTTTGAACCGTTTAACTTATTAGGTTGGTTTATCTTAATAATTTTTGTTATTAAAAATCGATCGATTTTTGTAAACTAAACAGTTTTTATAAACTATAATAAATTGGTTAGTTTTTATTTGACAGTTTTCTTCATCAATCAAACTCTAATTTCTTCAATAGACAAAGATAATCTCCTTCTTCAATCCTATTTTAAATTTTATTAATCTTTATTATCTATCGGTTTTATGACAGCCTAATGCCGATTGAACCTTTAAATCTCTTATTTTATTAGTTTAATTTTCAGTCTGATTTTAAAACATTAATATAAAGTCAAGTACTGCCAGATAAATCTTTAATCGTGCAGATCTAAGAGGTATACCTAAACGCTGTTCTTCAATATCAACATCCAAGTATACTCTATGCGTGATCTCATAAACCTCATCTGGCTTGTCTTCAACCTGTGTAATAAACTAGATAAATTTCTTCCCAAGCACCATAGGAAGAACAAAGTTACACACATTAAAAGACATGCGCTCACAAGTTAAATACATTACAGTTTAGTAAAACAATGAAAAATGTGAGCTTGGATTTAGCTGCAGCAACAAAGAAACAGCATGATATATATCAATGCAATGGCACCGAACTGGAAAAAAGTTCAACCACTAACATTTATGTGACCAGAATATGATTTAATATACTCATTTTGGAAAATGTCTCTCAAGTTCCTAATTCTAACTCCACATAATTCCTCAATCCTTTTCTGATCCAGACAGTGTGATTCATGAAGAGCTAACCTAACATAATCTAAATGCTAAATAAGACAAAATTAAACGTAGATCAATATGGAGTAAACAACATTCTACCAATATCAATGTTGCATACAAGCTCCTCACGGCGTCTCAATTATCAACAATCTATTAAAACGTACCAAAAACAAGAACCCGCATCACAATCAACAGCATTAATGCTCATCCAGACCACAAAAACCGAAATCATCAATCAGATCCACACAACACACATCAAGCAGCACTAAAATTTATCGAAAGGAACAACATAATTACACCTGTTTTGGGTTGGTGAATACGAAAATGAGAAAAACCAAGACGACTGTGACGAGAAGGAGGCTCTTAGGATGAACCCAACCTGGCATGTCTCCACGTATCATATATGACCAACTTTTTTGTTCTTACTTGCTCTCCTACACCATAAAGATCTCAACTTTCTTCAATCCCATCTCCATAAACTCCAAAATCTCAAACGCCCACCTTTGCACTTCCCGTTATTTCATCGAGGACACTCACAGTGGCCTCCAAAGAGTGACAGAATTGCAGGTAACAGAGGTTGAATCCGATCTCGTTCATCGTCGTTGTGTTGTTTTAATTACTTTGAGCCCATTAAGTCATTTGACTTGAATTGTGGACAGGATCTTCCAAAGCCCAACATAATCTTTGCAGAGTCAGTGGGCATGTGATGAACCCACGAAAGCCTACTCCAAACTCGGAGGTAAGACAATTACACGATTTATGATTCTATAATGATATTTTTGTTTACCTAAGGAATAAGAACTCTTTAGAAACAATTATTTCCAATTTTATCACATTGAAAATTTTCAATTTTATTTTTTAAAAATATAACTTAATAATAAAAAATATTTCTTTCATTAAAATAAAATGTCAAAAAGAGAATTGCATGTTTATAAATTTACTCTCATATTGTTGCTCTTTTTCTATTAAAAATATTTTTATTAAATTATATTAAAACAATTTTAAGTTTTAATTAACTTTAAAAAATTCAAACTAATGTGAAAAATAAAAAAAATACTTGACGATCATTAACCATTTACAATAATAATGCTCAATTTAATATTAGAATTTAATCAAAATTTTGTTCAACAAAAATATTAAATATTTTTTAATTTTACCAAACCTCTCTAATTTTGGCTTGCTATCATTATCTTAGTCACAAAAGAATTCATACTAATTTTATTATTACAATGATATAATTTAATTGATATCCTTTAATTTTCCATACATAAATCTTAGCAAAATCACAATTAGAATTGGGCATGGCAAAAAAAATTTAACTCGGTCTGAAATAAGGGATTTGACATAAATTATTTAGGTTTTTGGCTAAGTTTAAACTTTTTTTAATTTCTAATTTTGGATCATACTTAGCCTCATATTCCACAACTTGGTCCAGTCCGAAATTCAACCATTTTTATTAAAAAATAGTTGTTTTGTTATCATAACAAAATAACATTGGACCAGACTTAGCCTCATATTCCACAACTTGGTTCAATCCGAAATTCGACCATTTTTATTAAAAATTAGTTGTTTTGTTATTGTAAAAAATAACATTATTTTGTGTTTGCTCTATATTTGCCTCTCAAATGTATCCTATATCTTCTTTCATAAGCTATTTGCATTGACAAAATATCCCAGAAGCCATCACTTACAATGATTAATCTTCAAGATCACTTCTTATATAGGTGATCCTGGTTCTAATATGGCCATTGGCTTTATAAATTTATTGTCAAAAAGTTAAAATACTCACATATACTTACACATTTAGCCAATAAAGAATATTAGTCTATCCAACTTAACTCACTTAATGATAGAATACAAAAAGAGAAATCTTAGTAATGACATAATAAAATTTAAATAATAAAAAATTGGCCATTTTGTGTTTATTTTACCGTAAATCTATGAAAGTAACTCTAAATGACTCAATGTTAGATACATTTGAATTTAAACACATAAAACTTCTAACAAAAATTTAAATAAGATTAATTGATTAAGATTGGCCATTTGACTACTTCACATGTGATTTAGAATTTCCAAAGTCAAGTTTATTTATGACACCCCTTTAAAAACTTAATTTGTTTATAATTACAAGTATTAACTGTAATTTTTTAAAAAATATCATACTTGAAGAACTTAAAGAAAATGACAATAACTTGATCAAGAGACTTCACAAACTCCAAGTTAATCTCCTTCTTAACAATACATTCTTGAATAAAATGTAACCTTATATCAATATGCTTTCTTTTATCATAAAATATTGGATTCTTTGTTAAAGCTTGACCAGGTTTATTGTTAATTATCATTTTTGTTAATTCAATTTGCTATAAATGAAACTCTTTTAGTGGCCTTCACAACTGAATAGCTTGATAAGTACGGAAGTAGCTACATCATATTATGATTCACACATAAAGAGTGTGACTATGGATGGTTTCTTTGAACACCAAGAGATCGCATTATGTATTAAGAAAAAGCAAACCATTGGTACCTTTTATATCATTAAGATATTTGGTAAAATCACTATTATAAAATCTATTAAATTAAAGTTTTTGGGATATGAGGAAAACATGTTATAGTCAATTATATCTTTAAGATATTGAAGAATTATTTTAGTTGTCTTCAAGTTAACTTTAGACGATATCTCCACCAATGACTAATAAGTCCAACTATAAATAAGATATCTAGTCTTGTGCAAGTCAAGTACCTTAAGCTTCTCACAAGACTTTTTAACAAAGTTTAATCTACACCTTTTTGTCCATCAAAATTAGTTCTATTCCAGACTTTATAAGAGTGTCAACCAACTTTTCTAACATCTTCAACTTCTTAAGCACCTTCTTAACATAACCTTCTTAAGTGATAAAAATTTCATCCTTCATTTACTTCGCCTTGATCTCTAATTATTAAGACATCAATCTCATGTCACTTATTTCATACTCTTAAGTCATGGAATCTTTGAACTCTTCAAACATTTATAGGTTGTTGCTCGTGAAAATAATATCATACAAATAGATACCAATAAATAATAAATTATCTTTATACTTTTTAATTTAAAGAGCATACTTATGTAAGCATCTCGTAAAACCATTATCTTCTAAATAATAATTGATTTGACTATTCTAAGCTCGTGGCACTTGTTTAGGTTATATAACACATTCTTTAACTTGAATATTTTATTTTTTTAGCCCTCAACCAAATATCCAACTAGTTTTCATCTAGATATCCATTGAGGAAATTAGACTTGACATCTAATTGATGAATCCTTCAATAATGTTGGGAAATAAGAATCTCTTTATAGCATTATTTTTAAGAGAGTAACATAAACGAATATTTCTTTTTAATTATTGCCTTACTTTAGCTTGTGTCTTTTGACAATACGCTTTACCTTATATCTGTCTACTTCACCTTTGACATTTTTCTTGATTTTGTAAACCCATTTGATTATAATGGCATGATGACTTCTAAGATGAGAAATAAGTTCGACATATCATTCCTTTTGATAGCTTAAGTTTCTTCACATTGTATGAATCCGCTTCTCATTATTGTAAACATCTTCAAATTTAAAAGTTCAATATCTTTAAGTAGACAAAATAAGTTAGGATCACCATAAATTTTGTTAAGTTTTTAATATCTTCAAGATCCCACACTTAATAGGTAAATATGTGGATGGTGATACTTAAGATGATGAAGTTGGTGAGGTTAGTAAAGAAAAATCATTTTCAACTTCTTAAACAATCTACTTTTCCTTTTTGATCTTCAAAATATAAAAAGAAACCATAATATATATATCCATTTGAAAGCTCTAATACCAAGATGCTTTTTCATCAAATCCAACATCTTTATTAATAACATTCTTTCAGTTTCTTTGATTAAGCACCTTATAACCTTTTGAGATCTCATCACATTCAATAAAAACAAACTTCTTACTTTGGTTTTCAAGTTTGTACTTTCTTGCTCTAGAACATGAATATATGCAATAAATTCAAGCACTCTTAAATGTCATGCAGAAGGCTTCACTACATTATAGACTTCTTATGGAGTAACATCTTTCAAGCTCTTTGTATGACTATGATTTGAAAGATAAACGCATATGCAACTACTTCACCCCAAAACTCCTTAGGCATCATCTTGCTTTTCAATACAGTGCTCTCTATATTTAAAATTATTTGATTCTTTCTTTCAACTGTTCTATTTTATTGGGAAAATCTAGGTACTATAAAAGGATGATTTCCATATAGCTTACAGAAACTCTTAAATTCATTAAAAGTAAATTCTACACTTATATTATTTCTTAAAGCTTTAATATCATAACCAATTTCTTTTTTAACCAATTATTTAAACTTTTTAAGCATTTAAAAACCTTTAGACTTGTATGTCAAAAAGTTCACCCATGACATTGTATTATAATTGACAATAAAGAGAATAAAGTAAGAGATTTACCAAAAGATGAAGGATTGATGGGATTGTAAACATCTATATGAACAAGTTGGAGTGGCTTGGTAGCTCTTGAACTTGACTAGTTTAGAATGCTTTTCCTTGAATGCTTTTCAAGCGTGCATGCCTCACATAGTTATTTAAGACGAACTATACTTGAATGCCTCTTACCCTCTTCTTTTCTCCCAAGGCTTTAAGTGAATTAAAGTTCAAATATTCATACCTCATATTCCATATCCATAAACGATCACTAACACCGGTCTTCAAACTCATAGCCTCAGTAATATGTAGGATTGACAAAAATATCTTATTGTTAGTCATAGTCACTTTGGCAATAATATTAGCATTACAATTCAAAATGTTATTGTCATCTAGGATTTCAATTTCTATATTATTGTGGAAAGTAGGGATAGGAATTGGTTCAAAGTGTGGGACTGGAATGCTATAAAGTTTGGTGTGTTGCTAGAGATAGGAGATCGTAGGACCTTACCTAGAGTTTGAACATCTTATATTGTTTCACCAAGCCTCTTGATTTGGTTTGCCACTCGTATGACTCTTATAAAGTACTCTAAAACGGATACATCACTATTCATTAAAAGTGTCACAAACTTGGTGTTTAGAGTTTGAAATTGTACCTTCTTCACCTTGTCAACTCCCATCACAAATTTTCTAGAGTTCCACACTCCTTCATTAATGTGGTTTTATTAGCTATTTTCTCAAACATTTCTTCATCTAAACCTTGATACATGATGGTAAGTGCATTATGTTTCTTCTTTTGTTTCTTCAAGGCTTCTTTTTGAGCTTAAGTCAAGCTTTCCTCATTTTAAAGACTCCATATAGCTTTTGTTAAATATATCTCGTATATTTTATAAATTGAAAATGGCCTTCATCCTAAGTGCCTAATTCTTATAGTTGAGTTTAGTGAGTTGTGAATATATAGTACAAAGAAATGGAGGCTCCTTTTGATGAGATAATTGGCTTTAATACCACTTTGTTGGAAAAAGAATAAAATACGGACAAATACTTACTCATTTCATATAATGAAATAACACTATTCTTACGATATAAATTTTACTATTTTCCTCTCTTATATAAGCATTATATGGCTATTTATAGTACCAATGAAGAATTCTAGAATAACCAACTTAAAGGTACTTAATGATAAAATATAAAGAGAGAAATATTTTTAATATTATAATAAAATTTGCATTAAAAAACTAACAATTATGTCTTTATTTCACTATAACTCTTTTATGTAACTCTAGATGACTCAATGTTAGATTCACTTAAATAAAACACATAAAGCTTTAAAATAAATCTTAAATTAGCCAAATTGATTAATATTTGAATATTTAACTACTCTTTTAAATTTCTTACAAAATTTTAAAAATCAATTTCATTTATAATAGTCATTCTACGTTAAGCACTACAAACATGCATTTATCTTTAAACTACCTCTTCATTCACTTGTTTTTAATCATTTTCTGTTTTTAATTGTTAGGCTTGGTCCACTTGAATCGATCTTCAAATATGATGAATTTCGATTAAGTTCGGACTCAAGTTGTAAGATGGAACTTGAATTAGGATTGATAAATTTGAATTGTATTTGAGTCATTGGTAACTCGAACCTAACCTGACCAATTGCCAACCTTATTTAAAATAATTTGATTAAGAAGATGGGGTTGGATCTAATAAAAAAAGATAATTAAGAGATTTAATTCAAATTTCATATGAAATTTACAAACTTCTTTTCGTTTCTTTAAATGAGAAACAACGAGATGCAAGTCAACGAGAATCACATCACTGACAGTGTTCACTTTGTCCTGCACAACTTCTCCCACCTACTCATGAAATATTGCAATGAATAGATTTTCTTCTTTATATATTAAGGTAAATTGGGAAAAAATGAAAAACAACATTATTTCGTCCAAATTTGTGACTGATGGTCTATATTTCATGGAAGATGTTATATACAAATTTAAAAAAGGATCAACTATATATGTCTATTAGTAAATAATATTAATTATTTACTATCATTAAATAAAAATTTATATTATAAAAATAATATTTTTATTAATTATGATATTGATCAAGCGATTCACTGATATCTAACTTATTCCAACCAAAAAACAAAAGCTATAAGTCAGAAGAAAACTAGCGAGGAGCCCTGCCGTCTTTAATTTCCAGTAACTGGCTAATACTAAAGCGATAAGGGATTTAACAAAGGTTGGCTTATAGCTTTGTTATACCATTTATGACTTATAATTCATGTAATCCAGTCCACGTAGCTGATAATTCTTCATGGAAGAAATACGAAGACAACGTTTTATTTAGTGAATGTTTATATATATATACAGGAGATAGTGTTGTACAAAAGAATAAAATATTCTCTCTCATCTAACGAACAAAAATTCTGCACGATTATGTTGCGTGCGATTCGTTTGTCTGGTGCGGAATGTGTGATGGTATGGGTCTGTTGACAGCCCCCCCTCAAGTTAGCGGTGGTGGAAGTAGACCCAATTTGACGACGTTCGAAGACAGGTCCAGGGATGATAAAGCCTTAGTGAGGCAATCAGCTAGCTGTGAGGAGGATGGAGTGTAGGAAGTGGAGATGAAGCCTTCGATGACAGCGTTACGGACGATGTGACAGTCGATTTCAACGTGCTTGATTTGTTCACGAAACACCGACTTTTTTGAAATGTGAATGGCAGCTACAGTGTTGCAATGTAGGGGGATAGGTAAAGAGGCCGGAAACTGCATGTCCCGGAGTAAGTAGGTGATCCAGCGAGTCTCACATAGAGCGCTGGCCATGCTCCTATACTCTGCCTCTGCGGAAGATCGACTGACAGTTCGTTATTTATTGGTTTTCCAGGAGACCAAAGCAGCGCCTAACATAATGCAATAGCCGGTGCGGGACTTCCGGGTATAATTGCATCCGACCCAGTCGGAGTCAGAGAAAACTTGGAGGGAAACTGTTGGCTATAATGGATACAGAAGTCTATAGGCTGAAGCGCTCTTGAGGTAGCAGAGGAGATGGAGTAACGTGTCCCAATGTTGTTGGCATGGGGCGGAGGTGAATTGTGTTAATTGATGGACAGCAAAAGTGACGTCGAGTCGTGTTAAGTTTAAATAAGGGAGCTGTCCGACTATCTGGCGGTATTGATTAGGGTTGGGCAGTAAAGGGCCATCATCGGGTGTGAGTTTTCTGCCTTGCGGAAATGGAACAATGTTGACTTTCAGGTCTGTTAAAGTGGCTTCCGTAAGGATATCCTAGATATATTTGTCTTGTGAAATGGATATGCCTTCGGTGGAACAATTTAGTTCGAGTCCAATGAAATATGTAGCTGGTCTGAGGTCTTTGATAGTGAACAAATTGTGTAGGTAAGTTTTTACGTCCATAAGGAGTGCCTCTAAAGGACTGGTAAGTAGGACATCGTCCACGTAAAGGATGAGAGCTAGAAAATTTTAAACAGATCCTTTTATGAATAAACAGGGATCCGAAGGGGATTGAAGAAAACCGTAAGCCTGGTGTTTGGAGGTGATTTCGTGGTTCCACTGTCGACCGGCTTGTTTAAGGCCGTACAGAGATTTTCGTAAACGGCATTCCTAGCCTGGAGCAGCTTTGGAATACCCCTGGGAGGATCGATGTATAACTCTTTGGTGAGAGATCCATGGAGATATGCATTGTTGATGTCGCAGTGGTGCAAGGGCCAGTTGAAGGCAGTGGCTAGCGCGAACAACACCTGGACTGTGGTGGGCTTAGCACCTGGGAAGAATATCTTGGTGTAGTCCAAACCTTCCTTCTGACTGTATCCACGGACGACTAATCTGGCCTTGTGACGATCCACCGACCTGTCTAGTTTACGTTTGATTTTGAAGATCCATTTTGTATGTAATGCTCGTTTGCCTGTTGAGAGAGTGGCCAACTCCCATGTGTTGTTCTGTTCAAGTGCATCGAGCTCTAACTTCATAGGGCAACCCAAAGAGGATTAGTAATGGCAGTAGCAAAAGATAAAGGTTCACGTTCAGTAACAACGTTGGCCATGAAAGTGAAGGAGGTGGAAGAATGAGATAATAAAGAAGTATGAGATGGGGAGCAAACCTGGGGTGACGATGTTGTAGTTGTGCCGAGGGATGGAAGGGAGGTTATGTAATCACGTAAATAAGAAGGGTGAGACTTGATGCGAGTGCTGTGACGAAGTGGTGGGTGAAAGAACCGACCCTAGATGTAGCACCCCACTCCCGTCTCGAACCTGACATCGACGGTGATATCCGAGTCCGTGCTCCGCGACAGTGGCGTGCTAAAGCGCTCAATCACTCGAACATTGGTATCATTTTTTTTAAAACACAAACACACATGCGGAAGTCAATAATCAAATAAGACATAAGCCCTTTTCAATCATACAAGGCAATTTACAAAATTCCCATATGGCCATTTGGACCCTTTCGCAATTGCAACACACTTGAGTGAATTCATAATACAAACTTATACAAAAGTTGCAGAATAACAAATCAATACAGAATAGAGAAATGCAATGCAGACGCGAACTGATCCCAACCTCTATCCTTCACTTAAATGATGTAAGTATACTCCCGTTGGCCTAACAGGGTATTCTTCTGAATCTTGAAAATATTTGCAAATTTTGGGTGAGTTTTGCGAACTCAGTGAGTAACCATCATTGATGGCTCACCCAGTCACATAATACATATATCACACATCATACAGAATTCCAATTTCACATCTAGTTCACTTAAAGATTTATATTATGCATATACCATTCAGATGGGACTCACATTCGTTCTTATTGTTGTGACTGAGTGCCTCACATATACAGAGTACTGGCCCGTAGGCTCAATCAAAACAGAATACTAGCCCGTAGGGCTCAGTCAGAACATAGTTCATGGAGCATAGCTCTACGTGCAGAATTAGAGTTCACGGAGCATAGCTCTACGTGGAAGCTCTTCATATAGGCGACTCAAATCACAACTCCTTTATATTTCATGAATTCATGAGATGGAATGCATCACTTACATTGCATGCACTTGTTCGATCACATTCACTTATCATCGGACCATAGCCCGACATTTTACATATAGTTGAGCAATCACTTATCATCATGCATGCAATGCACATTTTGAAAATACTTAATTCATCTTATTCACATACAATGAGCACTTCAATAATTCAAATCAATCATCACAATCATCGGACCTTCTGTCCGGAATCCAAACACAATCAATCACATT
>JANZXV010000212.1:34132257-34146185 GCA_027576455.1 Erythroxylum roigii | reverse complement strand
TTTTTTAACATCCATTTAAAATCCATTTAAAACCCATTTTTTAACATCCATATCCATTTTTTAGGGTCGGGTAGTACAGATATGGATCGGGTTGAAAACCCATTGCCATCCCTAGTCATGACAGTGCTTCTGATTTTTAGGTTTGGGAGGATATTCCTGTCGCCCTCTCCTTGATTATATGGGCTGATGCCTGTGGTATTTCTTTTGTTCGATAGTTTTAGTTTCTCTTCATAGTAACAAAAAAAATAAAAAAATTCATATTTTGATTTTATTTTTTCTAGAACCAAAAATAATTTCAACATACAAGTAGACAAGGGAGCAGTATAAAATTTTCAGAATTAATTTTCATTAAATCAATAACAATCAAGTTTTTAATTTAAGTTAAACAATTAAAGAAGGATCTGATGCCATAAAAACCAACCCTGATGAAATCACGAGCGCAGCAAAAAAATAAAATTTTAAGGTTTCCAATTGGATCCCGATGATTGAATAACTTGAAAAATTAAACTCGAATAATAAAATATAAAATTGTATCTGATTCAATATTTGTATTGAAAACCTTTGAAACTTCTTTGATTTGTTAATCATGAGTTGTTCACGCGTGCAGTCTCTATTATTATCCATAGAGCAGTCACTCAACTTTTGAGAGGAATAAGCAAGAATGCCTCTAATATTATTCAAAAAGTAGTCACTCAACTTTTGAGAGGAATAAGAGTGATAGTTCTCTTATACTTATTCCTATTTATAGAAAAAGCATAAGGGTTTTTAATTTCTATTAAAATTTAAGACCTCAATTATAATTAAAGTCAAATTCAAATTGTAATTAATTTAATTTTAATAAAAACAAATATCTCATATTTGATCTATAAAGTTTCTCAAACTTTATAATTAAGCACAATTTAATTGAAATTGATTTTTCTCCTTTAAATTACTCTTTATGTGTGACCCATTAGATTCCTAATATATTGCTAATAATTATAATTATAATTAGATGAATCAAAACTCTTTTTAATTTATCTTTAATTCTCCAACTAAACAACTTATAATCATAAATTAAGCAACATATCATAACCACTCAAATATTAGAAATGTCAAAGTGGTTTGACTTAACCTATCCATGCATGGTTGTGATATATATCATCATCCAATGATCTAATTGGATAGAATATAGATATAGTGTCTACTCTTTTGTATCCAATTATATTGGTTCTTATTAATTAGTAATTGATTTATAATTGATATTTGAAAAAACCTTTTTAGATGTCAATTCACTCTTGCCAAAAAAATCCTTAATCACTACTAATTAAGAATAATAGAACATGCTCTCTAATTACTTTAAAGTGACAAATCTTTTATTGAATTACTCAAACTATCTTTATATGGTTCATACTACATCCAAATATTATTGACTGAATTATCCTAAGACAATTTATAAGTAGCATCAAAACACAATAATTCTCATATGAGATAACTTGGTAATCTCAAGTCTAAAGATTAATTATACAACTATAATTATGAAAAAAATCTACAGAAAATAAGTAATATTCTATTTGGAGTCCTCATAATTAGGTCAGTTCAATGAATTTCTTCCTTAATAAGCGTCCACACATTAATGTAAGTATCTCCATACTTTAATTTATGAGATCAATTACTTTCTTCATAAGACATAAACATAATATATGCAAGTTTTACTGTTTCATCAATATTTCGTCTTGATGAAATTACAGTTAGGAACATTTGAGAATAATTTGTAAATGCAAATTGAATCTCATAATTATGATCTCGTCATAATTTCGATTACATAGTAATTATTTCAAAGATTTTACTTTTAGCATTAAAGAATCAAATGTAATTAATATAATACATAAAGATAAAGAATTTTTTTAATTAATTAAATAATAACATCGTACATTAAAATTGCAGCAAACTGATTGATTACAAGGGCATAATCTAACAATCCAAGCAAGGAAAAACTCTATCACAAAGACTTTGCAGCTGCAAGAATTACTGATTCCTCCAATGGGATAAGAGAGTTGTGTAGTAAGAGCTCTTGGATTTGATCAGAACAATGTCGTTGTCCATAACAAAAACGGTGGGCACTGTAATTGCGGGACAGGTGCGAGGAAAACAATGCATGATGCATTTATGCAGGAACAGAAGTTTGCTAAAAAACAAAAGGTTCTGTAGAAAAACTTTTCATACCGATTGATGGATCATTTTCCACGCAGAAAACCTCGTGATGATTCTTCTTTCTTTTCGTGTAATTTATATGCTTTGATTCCAAAACAAAACCTACCTAATGGTTCACTAATAACTTTAATGTTTGTAGAAGTATTTTAATTTGCCGGGGGAGGAGTGGTAGGATACTAGGTAGCTAGCTAGGTTTTCATGCTGACAGATTTTGTGCATTTGACGTGCATATGTAATAAAAATCATCATCTCATCTAATCTTCATGTCGTAGAATCTTTTCTTGGTGAAAGGATCTTTTGTAGAAATCCGTAACACCAGCGTACTTTGGGTAAATTGCATACAAGTTTTCCTATCTTTAATGCAAGTTTTGCGTTGAATAAAAATGAAGAAATAGTATATCTATACCTAACAATGAAAACTTTTTACGTGTGTGTTAAGTGAAAAATATAATATTTCTCACTTAGTATCCTATTTTTTGATAAAATATAAATTATATGATATATAACTATTCTAATATTGGAATTGTAAGATTTAAATGTTCTAAATTCGTAGGAAACAAGCCTGACAATGAATAACAGTGTAGAAGCTGTCGAAATCAAAGTCTTAATTGACAAAACGATTTAGAACTAATACCCGCCCTCTAAATGTGGATGCACGTCATCTAAACAGCTCAGTCTATTATGTTACGACAAAAATGTAGAAAAATATCAGCAACAGCAAACAAATTGAAGCCGTTCATGTAGTGGGTGGCTAGACAATCTTAAGACCCTACTTGGCTTTCATTATTTGGAAGAGTCCAAGAATAATTATAGCTGTTAAATGCCACAAGAATCAAATATATATGCATACACAGAAGCACAAGGAAACCATGTTTCGCGGTGAATGTATACTATTAAAAGAATGTTCACGTAGTTTGAACAACTCAACATAATTCCCCATCTCATCCAGACTGTAACACGGGGAACAGAACCTTCAAGGGATTGGAGCTGTTTTTTGTAATCACAAAAAGAAAGTTCACAAGAGACCAGTTCACGATAACAATAAGCGGTTAAGTTATCGTCAGGATTCACGAATTTTGTAAAAGAACACGAATGTGATTTAATTGGGTGCGAGTTGGATTAGGATAAGTTTGTCTTGTGGTGACGAGGATGAGTGCTGAGTGCCCATATTAATTGCAACGCATACAAAACCGCTGTCAATTTCAGCAATCACAAAAAGTAGAAATATAATAAGATCCAGGCTTGATTTCTTTCTCTGAATTAAAGATAAAAACGCAAAGCAACATATCTGATATGGTAGGTACTACCGTACTGGTGATAAGTCCAGTGAGGGTCTACCAATAGAAAATTCTTACCCGCAATTATTGAACATGAGCAACGCATGCCAATTGGATCGCATTCTCGTAAGTATACCTCTAACCTACTTTTCATTCTTGTCTTTCACCTGTACCAGAGATTATGCTCTTCCTTTTCCTTCTTTATACCATCACCTATATAAGTAAGAAATGTTCATTTTGAACATGTACAGTCATTTTTCTTGTTAGCTTCTTGATCAGTCTCCTTATTTGATAATTGGACCTCCTAATGATTCCCATAATCTTAACAAGTTCAAGTGATCATAAGAAGTTCAAGTGATCATGATTACTATACTATATTACTATGCCATTAAGATTCCCTTTTCATAATACTCATGCGTGCCGATTATTTTAAGCTGTCATGAAAGGTAAAGACAAAAAGGAGAAACCGATATTATATAAAAGTATATTATTCGATTAAGCCACTAAAAATATATTATATTAAATGATGTTGTCTTTTCTTATTTTCCCTTAAAATAATTAAAAGCAGTTTTTACAAAATGAGAATCGTTGGGTTATTTTTTTTGTAATTAGGACTCGTTGAAATACTTTTAATACTATCAACTTTTTTTTTGACACTTAAGAATGATGCAAGTAATTTCATTAGGTAAAAAATTGTGCTTTCGATCGAGTAAGGTAATTATTCTGGCAGAGTGAGGAAAATACAAATGTTTAATAGTGATATAACTGATAAATAATTATATTTTTAAATGAAATTATCTTTATAAAATAAGATAATATATACAGAATAATTCTTTTAAACACACATGTTATACTTAAAAATAAGGCCGTGATTATATTATCATCGGCGTTCAATTGATATTTCGCCAAATCGGGAGGTCCGACAGTGAGATGATTGATTAAGTCATTAAGTAAAGTGAGATGATTTATCTTGAATATAATAAATAATCTTAAACAAAGAGGGAAAAATACAGAGAAAGAAAGAAGATAAGATCAAAAGAGATGAAATAAATAATGAAACAGAGCGAAGGAGATTGAATTTAAATTATGATATTGATTTTTTAAAATAACAAATTATATTAAAAATAAGAATTCTCTTTATAAAATATATGAAGTAAGTGACCCATTCTATAATTGTCCCTTTCGTTTTCTGATGGATAATAACAAATGTCTGGTATGAAATTTTTTGCACCTTGCATAAGCTATGGGCCTTATCACTGGCGACAAGTTCTGTCGGCTTTTTTATCTTGGGCGGCCACGCTACGATTGAGGCCACGTATTGTGACGTAACTTGGGAAAGCTTATCAACGATGGAAGCATCTTTCAGGAAGATTTTCAGTATCTTGCACTGTTTCCCCATACGCTATAATTATGTTTAGGAAGGGATCTAAATAAGTTAAGGATACTCTGTACCTTTTAATCAGTTTCAATTCTGTCTTTTCTGATTTGAGCCGTTGATCTGGTGGCCTGATGGTTACGTGAATGGTGATGATTTCATGACACACAGAATGGATATTGCTTAAAAACCCTCTAAATAATCTAACAATACTTTTTATCATAAAGTGATCATGATTCAAAATGGAGTTATTTCTGCACATACCTCTTTCTGATCACAAAAGCAAAGGGGAATCAGCTATCGGAGTTTTTGTGTTTTTGGTCCAGACCTTTCAGAGTTTCCAAATGGGCAAATTACGTCAAATTAGTGCCGAGTTGTTGCTTAACCGGAAACAAGACTTCCAAAAATATTCACACGCAAAGTTTGCCCATCTAAGTATACGACTTGGACACCTAACAAGTAAGTAACGGTGGTGAGGTAACTCAACGCGGCAATAGCACAGCCACAGAAAGAAGAAACTGTGGACTAAACCAACTCACTCCGCGACCCTTCAGGCCTTCCTTGGACACGACGGCTCTAGAGCCGAAAGTAATGATCTCAGGAGTGTTTTTACAAGCATCTCAACGTTAATGATGAAGCGGCGCTTGTCGGTTTACAGAATGAAGTGATGCTGTAATTAGAAGATATTTTATTCATTAAAGTAAACTGTACTTAAAAGTAATATGAAACTAAAAAATACAGATGAAGAATTTTTTAATTTTGATTTAAGAGTCGTACCCTCGCATATGCAGGAAGAGAAAAAAGAGGAGACAGCTCTCACGTGCTAAAGGGGGGCTGCCAAGTTGAGCCCACCACCTAACTACGGCTTGTGGTTGGATACTGTTCCAGTCTAAATCCAGCACTTCAACTTTCTTCCCAGTTCAACAAAGTCAGCAGTTCACCTAAAATAAATCTTCTTTTACGTTTGTGACTCTCTGGTATCTTTTAATCCAGAAACACTTATAGCGTCTCGATCATCTGTATAATAACATCTTTTAAGCATGAAAAAGAAATCATACATACCTCATGTTAAACTAAACCAGTAAGGTTCAAAATTGGATAGATACATATGAAAATTTTATATATTTTGAATATTAAATGCGTACTAAGCATAAATTTGTACTTGAAAGTCTTAGTTATCGAAAAAGGCTGGGAGAACGTAAAAGTAACTTAAAAAGTGTTTACAGTGGCCAACTTGCAGGTTTTGTTGAAAAGGATAGAATTCCCATTTTTGTTTCTTTCAGGGACTATATTTTAATACCAGTGGTACTGCAAGCTAGCCGTTACATCCATCATCTGTGAGAATAAACAGAATCAAGATTTTTTTTAAATATTATTCTATTTTATTTTGTCTCGTAAAATTTTAACTATTTATTTTATAAGACTCACGAGATTTATGTAAGACTTACATAAATAAATAGTTAAGATTTATTAAATACAATAAAATATCAACAAAAAAATCTCAACTCAAACAAAAGATCTTGCGCTTACGAACCGTACGTGTCGCTTTTGCATCTACAGTCACAACCGATTTCAGCAAAACCGCTTCATTTACGAAAAAAATAATAAAAACAAATGACTTCAACTTCGACATTACGCATTATAAGTCCTCTACATCCCTATGTCCTAACTTCTAAGCCAAAACCGAAAGTTTCCAACTTCCTACCCTGTATAGTTGTAGAGACACACATAGAAATCTGTTGTTGAATATCAAAGTTTGTTTGTTAACTTTGATGGGCTATCTTCAATCCTCTGCCTCTACCACCACTGCCGTGAAATGGCTCGGCTTTGTCACCGCTGTCTGGGTTCAAGCCATCTCCGGCAACAACTACACTTTCTCCAACTACTCTGACGCTCTCAAGACTCTCATGAAATTGACACAACGCCAACTCAACAACCTCTCCGTAGCTAAAGATGTTGGTAAAGCCTTTGGCTTGCTCGCAGGCCTCGCCTCCGATCGCTTGCCTACTTCGGTGATACTTCTCATTGGTTCCGTTGAAGGGCTTATCGGTTATGGTGCTCAATGGCTCGTCGTTAGTCGCCGAATTCAACCTCTCGCATACTGGCAGGTATGTAATATACATTCTTAAAGTCTCAACCATGAGTTTGCAATGAAATTCTGATAATGGACTGTTTTTGCTTGGTTGAGAATGGTGTAGATGTGCATTTTCTTATGTCTTGGAGGCAACAGCACGACTTGGATGAACACGGCGGTGCTGGTGACTTGCATACGGAACTTTCGCCGGAACCGAGGTCCGGTATCCGGCATATTGAAGGGTTATGTCGGTCTAAGCACTGCCATATTCACCGACATTTGCGCAGCGCTGTTCTCCAACGACCCCTCCACGTTCCTTATGATGCTTGCAGTCATCCCTTTAGCCGTCTGCCTCACCGCCGTCTTCTTCCTCCATGAAATCCCTCCCGCTAGAACCACCGCAGAAGAGAAAGAAGAGTTCAAGTACTTCACTGTCTTCAACATTGTAGCTGTCATCGTAGCCGTTTATCTCTTGGCATATAACTTCATCCCGAGTCCAAACTCTGGCCTTTCTCTAGCTTTCTCTATCGTTTTACTCATACTGCTAGCTTCTCCGATGGCTGTCCCTGTTTATGCTCTAATAAAGAGTTTGAAATCAGTGAGAGCCAAGCGCGATGTTGAGAGTAGGATTGGGGAGCCCTTATTGAGTGAAGAAGCAACCGACGGAGATATTGTTGAAGAGAAGCGAATTGGGGTGGAGGAGGACGGGGAGGCGGTAGCACCGCCGTGTGTGGAGGAGGAGAAGAAGAAGCCGGTGGTGGGAGAGGACCACACGATATTTGAGGCAATGAGGACACTGGACTTCTGGATTTTGTTTGTGTCGTTTCTTTGTGGGGTTGGCACAGGCTTGGCTGTCATGAACAACTTGGGGCAAATTGGCCTGGCTCTTGGATACGCTGACGTTTCGATCTTTGTGTCCCTAACAAGTATATGGGGATTCTTTGGGAGGATTGTATCTGGTTCGGTCTCAGAATATTTCATCAAGTAAGAGTCTTTCTTTCCCTTTTACTAACTACTTGCATCAGCTCTAACCTAACCCATCATACAAATGCTTTTCTTTCTTTCTTTGTTTATGTTAGTTTCCTGATCAGCATCTTTTTCTTCTTGTGTTGAGGTGAAAATGTGAAATATCAAACTCTTGATGGCTATATCGTCAACGCAAACTTTTTAATTAGTGAAATTTAAAGTCAAAATATTGAATCTCATGGGGTTGTGGTTTATTCTTTCTCACACTCTTTATTGCATGACTTTTGCCATCTTTCTTTGATAAAGACGTTTATAATGTCATGATCATGGTATCGCTTTCAATTTTCTTCTTTCTTTTATTTATTCCCAGATGCTTAGGATATTATCTGTGGAGGGATGCTTACTTTTGTATCTTTTTATCAGTTTAATCTTCTTGTTCAAAACTGTGAACAACTAGAATCAAGTGCACAAGGTTTCTCTTGTAAATTTCTCCCACGTCTTCTTTATTGGAAAACCAAGTTTTGTGGTAGTTGGCTGATAGCAAATACTTAGATGGTGATTTGACTTTTGTATATTTCTTTAACCTTTAAGTTGGTTCTGTGAAGTGGCTGTAGAATTTGGCTGTCCGTATGCTGGTGATTATTTGATTAATTGTGTTGCTTTCCCTGTTTTTCTGTTCCCAAATGGTGTGTTCCCCTGTTCCCGACCCATCTCATCCGTCCAATTTTTGTGGGATTCATTTATTGAATAGAATGGATTTTTATGGAACAGACTAGACACATAGTAATAGGGTAATAGGAAGGAATAGGAGATTTGGTTCCGCTTTCCTTGGCCTTAACATTACGTTGCCTACTTCTGGCCAAGGTTTTAAAGAAACGCGAGCTGGGCTGTTGTTCATCGCAGTGACGGAGTCAAAAATTTAATATGAGAGGACCTAAATATTAATTTTTTTAAAATTTAAGGGGCTCAGTTCATTACTGACCTTTAAATAACTCATTCCATATATATATATTAAAAATAATTTTTAAAAAAAAACTTGGGGGCTCAATGGTGAGTGGCTTCGTCGGTTATTCATCGAATTGTGTATCGAGAGAGCAACAGATGTGCTGATTGACTCGCCAACTATACCAGTCATTTTGCTGTAAGTGTTACTTATTTCACTGCTGCACCCGTTGGGTGCCACCTAGTCCTCTTGGAGAATTTGTCGAGAATTTGTTTCCCTCAAACTTACTGTGTAACTGTACTGCTCGCCTTTAAAAAAAAAAAAAGGGAAAGAAACGCTATAGTTGGGTCAGTTACTGATGGACAGGCAGAGGGAATCTTGTTTACTATATTGTGCTGTTTTCAAATAGCAATAACCATGAAACTAATCATTTTTGGTATAAATGGCATGCCCATAAACCCTTCATCCTCGTCCAATCCCCTCCAAAAGTATGATCCTTTCTAGTCTTTATGTGCATCATTGAGAAAGACACCTGAGGCTCAAGGTGTGTTCGTTCTCTTGGGACTTACTGGTGGTGTGACATTTATTGCAATTCCTTTTTGAGGTTGGCGGAGTTTGAATCACAATGAAACATGGCTGGCTGAACTTGCTTTATTATATATATATTTTTGGAAGAAATGAACTTGCTTTATTATTGATTCTGGTAAAGTCATGATTTTTGACTCAGATTCATGTCTGAAGACATCATTCTTTCAATTTCTGTTGCAGGAAAGTTGGAACACCAAGGCCTCTTTGGAATGGAGCATCTCAGATTCTAATGGCTGTTGGCTACCTTCTGATGGCTTTGGCTTTGCCAGGTTCACTCTACGTTGGTTCAATTGTTGTTGGCATATGCTATGGAGTTCGTCTGGCGGTCACCGTCCCAACTGCCTCAGAACTATTTGGCCTTAAATATTACGGGCTAATTTACAACATCTTGATTCTCAACCTTCCACTTGGCTCGTTTCTCTTCTCTGGCCTGCTTGCCGGATTCTTGTATGATGCACAAGCTACGCCAACACCAGGTGGTGGCAATACATGTGTTGGCGCCCACTGCTATAGGCTTGTGTTCATAATCATGGCCATTGCATGTATCATTGGATTTGGCTTGGATGCTCTCTTAGCAATTAGAACCAAGATGGTCTATACCAAGATTTATATGTCCAGGAGATCAAAGAAATCGACATCATTAGCTAATGACCAACGACCTGAAAGAAGGGGCTTGTAGGATTGAAGGGCGTCATGCTCAATGAGATCCTAAGTTTCTAGCAAAAATTTTGAACGGCAATTCAGTTGAGCTTCCGGAAGATTAGTTAGTGGTATATGCATACCACAATTGTGCTACTGCTACTGCTACTGCGTGATCCAGGTTATCTGTAATCAAATTCATTGTATGTAACACTAATGCGGTTAGTCTTTATGAAAATGTTGTTCTCTAATTCTTGCAATAACCATGTATCCAGCGAGCCTGACTTGAATACTATTGAGGATGAACACTATTTTGATATACACCGTCCGAGTCACTTTCGTTTCTGTCAACTGAGGCTGTTTTCTGAACCTGCAGGTCACTATTGATATGACATTAAAGTTATCTTTACTTTGCTAACTTTGTCAACTAGTTGGAAAGTTAGAGTGAGTGAACAGTGGAGTCCCTTGCGGAGGCCCTCTTGAATTCATGCACACTTCGATTAAGATTGGATTATGAATCAAGTTGACATGTCCAAATCAAATTAACTTCACCATTTCAATCATGAACAAGTAAACAAACAAAGACGGGCCCTTTAAGTTGTGTGGTTTTCTTTTGTCCTAAAGCATATCCTTTCCGTAAACACTAAATGATCATCAAAACAAAGGCAAATTGTCATATGCGACGATCGCAAAAGTAATAAAATGACGTTTGGACGTGACTTCTCAACAATCGCATATAATTTTTACTTGTACAATTCATGCTTGAAAACAGGGTATTTCTTTTATTTTATAAGCTTTCTAAATGCCTTTAACCCTCAGTATCTTCAAGCAATTAAGCCTAATAATCAAATATGTTAACTTTGTGGGCCTAACAATTCATAAAATGGAGTGAATTTCACTTGTTCACTATGAACTTACTGAACATTCACTTCCAGAGAATTAGCAGCAAAGACATGAAATAGTGTATGTCATAAGCATTCCTTCTAAGTTCAAAATTAAATCCGACTCTG
This sequence comes from Erythroxylum roigii, assembly GCA_027576455.1. Classification (NCBI taxonomy): domain Eukaryota; kingdom Viridiplantae; phylum Streptophyta; class Magnoliopsida; order Malpighiales; family Erythroxylaceae; genus Erythroxylum; species Erythroxylum roigii. Next base: position 34,135,123 of record JANZXV010000212.1, on the reverse strand, counting down.
GAAGATTGGTATTCCAGTACCTGATTTTAAAATATTAAGCATTCCTTCAAAATTGTAGTTCTAAAAAAAAAGTAAATAATAGTGTGATTCTTATTTTGTTCAATCCTTTGGTATTATCATATTGTTGGTAAAGGACAATATTCAATTTTTAGGTTATCATATATTTACTGTTAACTCAACAGCTTATATTTGTTGTCTGTGAATATCATTCTAAAGTTAATTACTTGTATAATTGACAAATTATTCTAACAAATCTAGTTTTACTCTAATGAGAGTATCTGTCAGATTATTAATGTCTCATGTAATAAATGTTTATAACGCTTAATACCGACATGACGGGTGTGGTAGTTAAAAGGTGGTTTTCTCAAAAACCACTTATAAACGTCGCCTCTTTTAGTCCTATTTTTGCCTGTTAAGTTGCTTCCGTCAAGAACCATCACATAAGAGACAAAAGTGAGAAAGCGAGGAAAAGAATACAAACATAAAAGAGAATATGAAGAGTCTGATTTTCGTACCGACATCAAACAACTTTATGGATCAAAGTATGACTACTTTATATGTGACAATTATATATGTTTAAGATTTTGCATAATCATATAATGAAGTGAGAGTTTACATGTGATATCATAGCCATCTGGTTGTGAATTGTATGATTCTTCGTTACGTTTCCGAGTTTTGAAAATCTTCATGCTTTTCTGTTTGGGCAAAACCGATGATTATATATATATATATATACTGGGCAATTTTATTTTTTCAAGTACAAAAGAAATTTCTATGTTTTCTCGGTAGTGTTACACCGTCGAGGATGATGCGTAACCAACGTTACTGACGACAGACATGTGTTCATTGTCTGTGCTCGTCGCTGGAATGTTGCAGCGTCGAGGATGATGGTGAATTCACTACGTTTGTAACACAATGCTTTGGTGATGATCCAGACGCTACCGGTGACAGTGGCATATGTCGATGTTGGTGATGCCAAATGCTGTCGATCGTGATGTTACAACGTCCGTGTCATATGTTTACTATCTGCTTCCCTCCTCGTTGTCGATGATGATGATGTTTCCCTTGGTGGCATAAGACAACATCGATGACTGTCGCATTAGCTATATGTGCGACTGTTGTGATGGTACATTATCGTTGTTATGTCGCTGGTTGTTTTTGATAATTATGAACAGTTTGTGAATAGTGTTAATAGTATTAAACAATAAAAGATGAATGAATGTGAACAGTGCATGCATAGTGTTAATAGTATTAAATAATAAAAGATGAATGAACGTGATAAGTGCATGCATGAGCAATTATGTTAGTGTACTTGAATTATAGAATTAATTATAATTATCAACAGTACAATATATGCATAAACAAAAATGAGGATGAACTATATGCATGTTACCTTGTTTCTGTATTTTGACAAGCATCACTGTTATCAAGATTAATAATTATTATGTACAGGATTTTGTATGCATCTACGTTAATAATAATGATTGGCAGTATGTTTATGAGGTGATAATTGAATATTTAATATTTTACCCATTTATCAAATTTGGAACAATATTATTTTAGATTTGTGAATCACCAAAGAAATCTAATCTTTAGGACAATTACTTCTAAATTTACTAGAATTTTTCAATGACTCACTCATAAAATTGATGATATAAATGATTTTTATCTATGAGTATATTGAAAATCATTATTATAAGAAATTTATGAATTACCCAAAGGTTAATTGGTTGTTCTTATAATTAATGAATATGATTATTTGGTAATGTAAATGCACTATTAGTTTTACTTATTTATCTAAAGATAATAAATATTTCTAAGTAGTGTATGCATCATTACCTAATAATGTTAAATATTATTGGCATTATTATGATTATTTTGTGCATTGATGTATCACCTAAATGAGAACATTAATGTACATTAATTGTTAACATAATCTTTCATCTAAATCTTTATAATATATTAGTTTATTACTCAAAGCATTAATGTTAGGCGTGTATTTATTGCAGTTTCTATCCTTATGTCTTTACATTTACAAGCTTCGTCTGTACCAATATTTAATGGGCTAAATTTTTTTGACCGGAGCGAACAAGTCCAATTTCACCTTGGTGTATTGGATCTTGATTTGGCACTTCAAGTTGAGAAGCTTGCGACTATTATTGATACTAGCAATAATGAAGAAATGGATCATTATAAAGTTTGGGAAAAATCAAACATATTGAGCTTGATGTTTATGCGAATGAGCATAGCGAACAACATTAAGTCAACTTTTCCCAAAATTGAAAGTGCTAAAGAATTTATGAGTTTTGTGGAAGAGCGCTCCCAATCAGTAGATAAGTCTCTTGCTGGGACATTAATGGGTACTTTGACCATTATGAAATTTGATGTTTCTTATACTATGCATGAACATGTCATTGAAATGACAAATATTACAGCAAGACTTAAGTCTCTGGGAATAGAAGTGGATGAGAATTTCCTTGTACAGTTTATTTTGAACTCTTTACCATTTGAGTATGGTCCATTCCAAATGAGCTATAACACTATGAAAGACAAATGGAACGTGCATGAATTGCACAGTATGCTGGCTTAGGAGGAAACAAAACTTAAGAATCAAGGAAATCATTCCATCCATTTTGTGAAATATCAAGAAGCTAGTAAAAAAGTACATAAGAAACATGGAAAGGGGAAAGGATCACTAAAGACCAATGAGTCCTCTGTTAAGATCCAAAAGAAGGAAAATAAAAACAAATGTCATTTCTGTGGAAAATCTGGACACTTCTAGAAGGACAGTCCACGACATAAGGCTTGGTTCGAAAAGAAAGGTAAGCTTAAGGCTTATGTATGTTTTGAATCAAATTTAACTGAA